>SDVV010034815.1:0-11130 GCA_016164225.1 Gammarus roeselii
CTATATATATATATATTTCATTTTAAATGCTGTTAAGGTAATTAATCATTCAGTTCGAAGCATTACCCTAACGCCAATTAGCACCTCTGTCACCACTGGTAGTAAGAACTTTTGTGCCTTGATAGACACTGGAGCTCCGATAGGTCTGGTCTCCGCGGTGGTTTGGGACAAGCTCTCTGAAGCTAAGAAATCAGCCAATTTCCTGTCTGAAACTGCCTGAATTTGATGCATTGGATCTGAGGGAACTGCTACCTGAGGTACTATTGAACTGTGAAATGCAAGCTCATGGATTAAGATCCTGAGCATGGACCATTGTAACTTTGCATCAATGGAATAGGTTGAAAAGGAGTGAACCTATTGTATTGATGCATCAAAAAGAATTACATTTCAACTTCAAAATGAGCCCCATTCATATGTGTGCATATAAGAATTGTTTCTCTGAAGCTTGCAACTGCTTGCCAAACTTTATCCCTACTGGCCCTAATTTTGCAATACTGACATCAAGAAGAGATTTTTTGGAGCACAATGCATTCAATTGTGGAACAGCCCACCAACTTATATGGTGGAGTTGGATTCCCTGGCCGAGTTTCTGTGGCATGTTCCATTTGAGTTTATTCAACTTGGAAAGAAACCTTCTTTCCCATGTTGGTCTAGTGACCTCTGGATCTGCCTGCCAGATGCTCCATTTTCTTGTGGGTGTTGTGTGCTGCTGGCTAGGTTGCTGTTGTTAGGTGGGTTGAGGTGTGCTGTTTACTGGTGTGCTGTTTTAGCTACCAGTTGTTTTTATTGTTGCTCCTTTTTTTCATTGCTGTGTGTGTTTTTTGTGGGTGGGTGTGTCCACATCTTGGTGTTGTTTTCTTGGCATAGTGGCTGGGTGTTGTTGTTGTTGTTGATAAACCCCAACTCCCTTACTAATATTGATAGCAAAGTTGAGCAACTCCCTTACTAATGTTGACAGCGCATACCAGGGCTCGTTTGGCTAGCTTCTTTCTATTCAGGCCTGCATGGATAGTCTGGGTGAGGTTGGTGAGGAGTGTGTTGGTGAAGTGTTGACCCCTGAAGCGGAATTACGTAAGGGAGTGTGGGATGTGTGCATCCATTTTATTAAGAACCGGTCTCCAAGATTTTTGAGGGGCTTGGGAGGAGGGAGGATTTTTGCTTCTTTTCAGATATTGGGTATTGTATTTTGTAGTACAGAAGAGTTGAAGAAGTCTGTGAGGGCCACGATGGTGTGTGGCCCTAGATGTTTAAGGTGAATGTATGATATGCCATCTGGGCTTGCTGCTGAGGAATTTCTGGTTGGCTGATGGCGGCTATTGTCATGACTGGTGTAAAGGGAGTTTCCATTTTTGGATCAGTCTGCAATCTGTGTAGCTGTTTGAGTATCTGCCTGTTGTCTGGTTGGTGTGGTAGGTGGTAAGTGTTTGCATAGTGTTTGTTGAGTATGTCTGCTTTTGTTGGTCTGATGGCATGGTGTGTGCATTGGGTGGAAGGATTGCCTCATGTGTGTCTATGTGGTTTGTGTTTGTGTTGTTGAGGCTCCTAATGAGTATCCATAATTTTGATGGTGAGGTTCGGAAGTTAGTGATTGCAAGCACCTCCCGCCATAAGTTTGTCTGTTACTCCTGGATATCTGCATCTATTTCTATGTTGAGGATTTGAATCTGAGGTATTCAGTCGTTACTCCAGCCATGCTCCTCAAACACTTACTGTCAGGAGAACAAAAAGATGTTCTGAAAAGAGGTGAAGAGGGTGAGAAAGGGAGACACCGGAAAGGAGGAAGTGGTGAAAGATGAAAACAGCCAGTGGTTGTTGGAAAGTGGTAATGTAGGAAGAGGTGGGCCAAGTATTTTGATGAGTTGTTGAATGTCGAGGATGACAGAGAGGCCGACATTGTGGCTGTGGGTGGTGGTGCTCGGATGCCAGTTTTGGGAGAAAGACTTGTTGCGGACATTGCCAGGGAAGAGGCGCAGGAGGCGGTGGACGTGATGAAAGCAGGGAAAGCCCCTGGTTTGGATGGAGTTGCGACCGAGTGCATGAAGAAGGGTGGAGTAACGATCGTCGAATGGTTGGTGAGGTTACTGAACTTGTGTTTTGCGACAGGCGTGGTACCCAGTGAGTGGCGCAGTGCCTGCATTGTTCCGCTATATAAGGGCAAAGTAGATAAAAACGAATGCTGCAACTCGAGAGGTACGGGAGAGTGCTGATCAAATGTATTAGAGACTGTACCGACTGCGCAATTGGAGAGGAACAGTGTGGCTTTAGGAGTGGTAGAGGGTGTACCGATCAGATCTTAGCAGTGAGACAGGTATGTGAGAAGTACCTTGCCAAAGGAAAGGATGTGTTCTGGGCCTTCATGGATCTGGAGAAGGCGTACAATAGAATTGACAGGGAAGCCCTGTGGAGGGTGTTGCGTTTGTATGGAGTGGGCGGACATCTGTTGAAAGCGTTGCTGAGTTCCTATGCTGACAGCCGAGCATGTGTCAGAGTGAAAAGCAAAGTGAGTGATTGATTCACTGTGAAAATGGGACTGAGACAAGGCTGCGTGATGTCTACTTGGCTGTTCAACCTCTTTATGGATGGATTGGTCAGGGAGGTGAACGCGAGTGTGCTGGGCCGTGGCTTGGAACTGTTGGAAGCAAATGGCCGGAGTTTACAGTTGAGCCAGTTGCTATTTGCTGATGATTCGGCCCTGGTTGCGGATTCGGAGGAGAAGCTATGTAGGCTAGTGTCTGAGTTTGGTAGAGTGTGTGAGAGGAGGAAGCTTCAAGTGAACGTGTGTAAGAGTAAAGTAACGAGATGCTCAAGGACTGTCGATGCAAGGGAAATTAGTGCCACCCTAAATGGAGCTCTTGGAGGAAGTTCAGTGTTATAAGTATCTGGGCTCCCATGTGGAGAAAACTGAACTAGTGGAAACTAGTGAAGGCGCGAGTGAAGGAGGAATGTAAAGTGTTGGGTGCACTGAAGAGTTTAATGAGCTGTAGGACGTTGGGGATGGAAGCAAAGAGAGGGCTAGGGCTGTATTAGGGTGTTGCTGTCCCAACTGGTGAAATTATATTTTTGAAAATACGAAAAAGTACGTAAACAATGGGTTTTCTTGATTTTTATGAAGAACAAGGGGCCATCGCATGAATACAATGGCATGCTATGTGCAACATATATTTAATATAAGACTTTTGTTTGCTTACATAGACATCCTAAACAATAAGTTTCCACAAAGGTGTCAAGACAAAGTTCACACTTAGGGCCATCAACACTTGTCATTATGAACATGCGCAGGAGTCGTGCCCTACTTTTTTTTACCTGTTACTCCCCCCAGTTGTACAGAAGCAACATATTGGAACATAGTATTGTACCTCACCCCAAATCATGAATTGTTTAGCTAGTACATATGTAATGTTCACAAGGATTTTCTTTTCAAAAATCCTACATGGGAAACTCTAGCTACAGCAAAAAAAAATAGCTAATTTTTTTTTTTTTTTTCAAAACAATATTTTCAGGAACCAAAAAATGCATCTTCATTTTGGCCATTTGTCCAATATTCTGTGCTTGTATCAAATATATATGTGTTGCTTATAGATCCTTTCAAAGACTTGCTCTTTCAAGTGTGGTAGTTGAGATTTAACACATCTGGACGTTCTGGTGCCCAAAAAGGGAGTCATCCCTTGGTAGGTGTGGGGTGTCAACCCTGTTTATGTTAATATGAAATTCCCTGCGCTGATGTCAATACTGCATGGTCTTGCTCAGCGGCACACGTTGTGGAACACAAAATTATTTCTTATGGCACACCACAGCTGGTAACCAGATCAAGATTGATTGTCATGAAGGTTCTATTTAGACAAAAAATCCCTTTATACCTTGAAGATGTTGGATATTCTTGATCATACCCATGCAACATTCTTACAAACCCTTTCTGATACCAGTACTGTGTGGTCTACAGATACACATGTGAAAGTCTAAACCCATTGTAACCCTTGGGGTCTACCAAGATTCAGGCAACATGGACAAATATGTTTGCCCTTTGTCTCTATTGCTGAAAAAGGGCTCTATTATAAGTGGAAGAGTGAAGGACGATAGAAGAGTATAAAGCAATCAAATTATGTACTCTGTAGACTCTGGAGATAATGAGTTGATGCGGGATTGCTTAGGCTGAATGCTGAAGGGGATTAGGTGTGAAAGGGTAGGAAGGCTTGGCCATGCGGGTGATCTGCTGTCTTGAGTAGAAGACAAGATGCTGAAAGGGAGAATATTAAGGGAATCATGAATAATTGAATAACTGACCTGTCAATCCTTTCCAGAGGAAACCATTGGGAAAATGCTAGCATGGGTTCTTGAATATAGGCAAGCAGACCCCTGACACCAGAAATCTTTAAGTACCTGCCAAACAGATATGAAAGGCATTGAATTATGTACAGTATTTACACAATCTTAGAGGAGACTGTAACTCCTTCTTGGCATCATCCACAGGAACTTTTAAGTTCCTAAAAAGTGGAAAACTGGAAGACTGATCATGAAGTAATAAATATTTACAATGAAGTAAAACTCTGGGTGTCTGGGGCAGAAAGCATTTTGGGTTGAAGTTTCCAATCTGCCACCCAACATACAGTGGCATGCTAACATATTAAAAGCAAATAGGGAAATAAAGTAACTCAAGAAATGCAAAATGCACAAAAATAGCTGTGGAAATAATAATAGCAAACTGTTAGCCGTATATCACCGTAAAGTAATTTGGGTAAAAGAACGTAGCAAATCATAATTTCAACAAATTAAACAAACAGCAAATTAATAAACAGCAAAGTAAGCTAAACTGAAAATCTCATAGATCCACTAATAAAGTACTGAATCCTTGATAGTGAATAAAAGCTGAGAATAATGAAAATGCCATCACTGATGGTTTAATCAATATTGCATATGAATATCAAAGTTATTGGATCTATGTTAACATTGAAATTAGATTGATAATAAAACAAATGATGAATTAATGACAAAAATTCAAGAATATAAAATAAACCATACATTACCCACCATGAGCAAACAATGCATATAAACTTTAGCTATGCACTTACCTAGGTGAGAGAGTTCTTTCACTAAGGAGTGGGCTGATATTATACTGAAAAAGTCTGTACACAAAAATACCGGTAATATAATGGGCAAAAGGCTCTGAAAATAACAGAAATGATAACTAAATTGAATCAAGCATGAGACAATTATTAATTTATTCATTAACAATAAGAAAGTGAAAAGGATAGTGGAGCAGAGACAGAGATGGCTTGGGCTGTAAACCATGACATTATGTTCTCCCAGTAACACCATAGCTAACCTTACAAAATTATTTGTAAGCTTCTACTGGTGCATTATATTATAGATATTATAGTCAATCCTATATCTTATGTGTGTCTCGTCAGTAATAAGAGCTTTTGTAGTATTCTCTGTTCATCTCCTGATGATAACTCTTGTATTATTTTACGATAACCCATGTATTATATTACAGGCAGTGTGGGCGGTGAAGGGACGCCAGTGCTGGTGCAGTCTGTGCCTGTGGCCAGCGTGATCATGGTGGGCGGATGCCCAGCCTGCAGGGTTAGTAGAGCTGCTTTGGGCTAATGCGTTCAAAAACATGCTACAAGATTAGAAGAAGCATTCAACACATATCTTGAACAAGCAGTTATTTTTGTGGCCCCATTCTATGTTTAATTTAAATCTTCTATACGCTATCTGGATAATGTGGTTATTTGTTTAATGTTGGGTTTTTGGTTGCTGATAATGCATGGTGGAAGTACAAATGAAGGATAAAAGAGAGAGATTGGCGAAATGTTTGATGTATTGGCGCTGAGTGAGACGATGTTGAAAGGCACGTGCAAATGTGAGTATGGCGTGGTAAAGGAAAGAAAGTGGGGCGTAGAGGATGTTTGGGCATAAAAAGGTGTGGTGTTGATATTGAGTAACCATTTGGATAGTAGCATCACCAAGCAGAAAGAGTATCCTCAAGATTGTTGTGGGTGAAAGTTGAATTAGGTGTAGAAAGATGGGTGTTTGTGAGTGCTTGCAGATATGGTAGCAAGAGGAGTGAGGAGCAAAGTAAGCAATTTTGGACTGACCTGAGTGATTGTACTGACAGTTTTGGATGTTAATGCGCGTGGTTTTACTGGGTGACTTTTATGAGCAAGTTGAAGATGAAGTGGTGAAGAATATGGAAGGAAGGTATGACGTTCTTGATAGAAATGAGAGAACCTGATGGGTTTTTGTGCATTGAGCAAAAGCTGGTGGTTGGAAACAGCTTGTTCAAGAAGCAAGATATCCAGAAGTACAGATGGGTACGGATGGCCCATGGTGCATTGGTGGATAGAATTTTGGGCTGATTGCAATGGGAGTGGTGAGGAGGCTGTTGGATGTGCGCAAGTTATGAGGAGAAGATGGAGGAATATCTGGCCATCTGCTGATGGAAGATAGATTAAGAGTGGAACAGAAGTAGAAGGGGAACAGAACAGTGAGAGAAGGAGTAGAGTTACTGAAAGTAAGTGAACTGAATGTGGAAATTGCAGAGCTGAAGAGTTCCCTCAGGCTTTGAGTAAGAAATGTGACAGCGTGAGAGGGCACTGCCTGAAAAAGTTGAAAAATGAGAGACGTTCAGAGATGCATTGTTTAGATGTGTGAAAAAAGTGTGTAGTGTGTCCCATGTGGGTGGGTGCATATGGAAGGACTGCAATTGGTGGAACGAAGAGGTCAAACTTGCGGTGGTGCAGAAGAGAAAAGACTTTGAGGAGTGTTTGCCAGCAAGGTTGGTGGTGTCCGATTACATCTATGAGAGAAGAGGATAAAAGTGAAGAGGTGGTTAGGAGAGCCAAGAGAGAGCTGATGCCAGGTGAGGCAAACAGTTGTGCCAGAATTTTGAGGAAAACAAAAAGATATTTTGGAAAAAGGTGGTGAAAGTTGAAAATAGCCAATTGTTGTTGTAAAGGGGTGTTGTACGAAAGAGGTAGGTCGATTATTTTGACGAGTTGCTGAATATTGAAGATGTCAGTGCAGCTGAGTTTCAGTGGTTGGTGGTAATCGGATGCCGGTGTAGGGAGAAAGACTTGTTGCGGACATTACCAAGGAAGAACCGCGGGAGGCGGTCGAGGTGATAAAAGCAAGGAAAGCCCTGTTTGGAACGGGGTTGCAACTTACCTGACGAGGCCTGTAGTAACAATAGTCGAATGACTGGTGAAGCAAATGAACCTGTGTTTTGGTGTCGGGCGTCGTGCCGGCTGAGTGGCGCAGTTCTTGCATTGTTCCGCTGCATAACGGCAAAGGAAATAAAATTGAATGTTGCAACTTGAGAGGTGTCAGTTTGTTATGTGTTGTTGATAAGTTGTACTGAAGAGTGCTAATTCAGAGCATTAGAGACAGGATGGTGCAATTGGCAAGGAACAATGTGGCTGTAGGAGTGGTGGAGAGTACCAATGCGATTTTTGCAGTAAGACATGTTGCCGAAAAGTGCCTTGCGAAGGGAGAGGATGTGTTCTGAGTCTTCATTGATATGGAAAAGTCCTAAGATGGGGAAGCGCTATGTATGGTGTTGTGTCTGTATGAATTTTGCGGAAGTCTGTTGAAAGCAGTTCAAAGTTTCTATGTTGGCAGCAGAGCTTATGTTTGAATGGGAAGCAAGGTGAGTGCTACAAAGAAATTGGGACTGAAACAAGGTTGCATTAGGTATGTCTCTCTGGCTCTTATATCTCTGTATGGGTAGAGGTGAAGGCGAATGTATTGGATCGTGGCGTAAAACTGTTGGGAGCGAACGGGTGGGGCTGGCAATCGAATCGGCTGCAATTTGAGGATGATATGCAACTGGTGGCGGATTCTGAACAGAGGTTGTGTCTGAGTTTGGCAGAGTGTACGAGAGGAGGAAGTTGCGAGTTAGCGTGGGTATGAGTAAAGCAATGAGATGTTCGAGGAATGTCGAGCGAGCAGAATCAGTCTCCTGTTAAATGAAAAGATATTGAAGGAAATTCAGTGTTTTAAGTACCTGGGCTCTCATGTGAAGAAGATGAACTGGTGGAAACTGAAGTTAAATCGCGCGTGATGCGAGGGTGCAAAGTGTCAGATGCACTGAGAACGTGATGAGCTGCAGGACGTTGGGAATGGAAACAAAGAGATTGTTGTATTGGGAGATAATTATCCCAACTGTGCTCTACAGAGCTGAGATTTAAAGGTGAAAGCAGAAGAAAGTTCTAAGAAGGTTAAATGTTTACGAGCTGAAATGTTCGAGGAGCATAGCTGGAGATGATCTGAGATTGATGAAAGGGTAACAAAGGCCGAAGTGAGTGGACATAGGCTTAAAGGTAGGCTGGAGATTCGATTAGATGGATGACGTAAAGTTGGCGTTAGGAAGTTGAGTCATTAGTGACTGCATTGCAAGAGAGCGTGTAATGAATGGAGAATGGTGAAGTGAATGCATGAGTTTTGACGCTACCTTGGTGTGCGTTTCCACCCTTGGCGTCGCGTTGAGAAACGTGATCGTCGTTGGCGAGGGGGGGGGGGCGATCCCTATGACGCAGCAGGGATAAACCAATTTCACTGTCGGGCCCTGCTGTTGACACTGACCGCACTCCTGACCAGAGTGTGGTGCGGTGTCTCCCGGCCGGACCCTTTAGCGCAGAAAGGCTAAGCTTGTTTGAGTGTGAGTACATGAGAGGAGTGCGGAGGACGCCTGGCCGTCGGCCACCTGCTTCCTGGGAGATTGAGCTTAGTGTCTCTATCTGTTACCGTAACCCCTGCGTGTCGTAAAAGGCTACTAAGAGGGGCGGGGCGGAGGGGCTAGGGATCCTTTTCTCTTACTCTGTAATACCCTTCCTCAAAGACGGCAAGACGAGTGGGGGAGGAGAGGCTCACGCCTCTCTGAACCCTATTGTTAAGGTCGCTGAATGTGCGAAGCTTTAGTACGAATGAGGTACGGAGGGAAGAGATTGGTGAGATGTTTGTGAGGAGGAAGTTTGATGTGTTGGCGCTGAGTGAGACAAACTGAACTTGAACTTGAGGGCGAATGTGAGTTTGGTGTGGTAAGTGGAAGAAAGTCTGGTGTGGAGGAAGGTTGGGCACGAGAAGGTGTGGTCTTGATATTGAGTGATCGGTTGGCTAGTAGCGCTACCGAATGGAAGGAGTTGTCCTCAAGATTGATGTGGGTGAACGTTAAGTTAGGCGTAGAAAGATGGGTATATGTGAGTGCTTACAGACCTGGCAGCGTGAATAGTGAAGAGGAGAGGGAGCAATTCTGGACTGACCTGAGTGAGTGTATTTAGAGTTTTGGAGGTCATTTCAATGTAGTTGTACTGGGTGACCTTAAGCGAGAGTTGGAGATGTAGTGGTGGAATATGTGATAGGAAGGTATGGCGTTCCCGGTAGAAATGACAGTGGAGAAAACCTGATAGGCCTGTGTATGGAGCAGGAGTTGGTGATCGGGAACAATTCGTTCAAGAAGCGAGATATTCACAAGTACACCTGGGTAAGGATGGCCCATGGTGCAGTGGTGGAGAGAGCACTGATGAATTTGGTGCTGATATCGAGGAGAGTGGTGGGGAGGCTGTTGGATGTGCAGGTGTTGAGAGGGGAGGGTGGAGGAGTGTCTGACCATCTGATGGTGAAAGGTAGATTAAGAGTGGAGCAGAAGTGGAAGGGCAACAAACGAGTGAGAGGAGGAAAAGAGGTAGTGAAAGTGAGTAGACTGGATGTGAAAAGTAGAGCCGAGGAGTTCCAGCAGGCGTTGAGAGAAGAATATGACAACGTGAGAGGACATGACCTGAGAGATGTGGAGGAAGAATGGGAGACGTTAAGGGATGCGTTGCTGAGATGTGCGCAGGAGGTGTGTGGTGCGCGCCGTGTGGGCGGGTGCAAAAGGAAAGGCTGTGAGTGGCGGAACGAGGAGGTCAAACTGGCGGTAGCACGGAAAAGAGGAGCGTTTGAGGTGTGGTTGTAGGTGAAGTCGTAGGTGGCTTATGAAAGCTACAAAGAGAGGAGAAACGAGGTGAAGCGGGTGGTGAGGTGAGCCAAAAGGGATGCTGATACCAAGTGGGGCAGACGGTTGTGCCAGAATTTTGAGGAAAACAAAAAATGTTTTGGAAAGGGGTGAAGAGGGTGAGAAAGGGAGAGACAGGAAAGGAGGAAGTGGTGAAAGTTGTGAACACGGCCAGTTGTTGTTGGAAAGTGGTAATGTACAAAAGAGGTGGGCCGAGTATTTTGATGAGTTGTTGAATGTCGAGGATGACAGAGAGGCTGACATTGTTGCTGTGGGTGGTGATGCTCGGATGCCAGCTTTGGGAGAATGACTTGTTGCGGACATTACCAGGGAAGAGGTGCAGGAGGTGGTGGGCGTGATGAAAGCAGGGAAAGCCCCTGGTTTGGATGGCGTTGCGACCGAGTGCCTGAAGAAGGGTGGAGTAACGATTGTCGAATGGTTGGTGAGGTTACTGAACTTGTGTTTTGTGGCAGGCATGGTACCGGCATTGTTCCGCTATATAAGGGCAAAGGAGATAGAAATGAATGCTGCAACTCGAGAGGTATCAGTTTGTTATGTGTGGTTGGTAAGTTGTTTTGGAGAGTGCTGATCGAAAGGATTAGAGACAGTACGGACTGCGCAATTGGAGAGGAACAGTGTGGTTTTAGGAGTGGTAAAGGGTGTACCGATAAGATTTTTGCAGTGAGGCAGGTCTGTGAGAAGTACTTTGCCAAAGGAAAGGATGTGTTCTGGGCTTCCATGGATCTGGAGAAGGCATACGACAGGATTGACAGGAAAGCGCTGTGGAGGGTGTTGCGTTTGTATGGAGTGGGCGGACATCTGTTGAAAGCGGTGCAGAGTTTCTATGCTGACAGCCGAGCATGTGTCAGTGTGGGGAGCGAGGTGAGTGATTGGTTCACAGTGAAAGATGGACTGAGACAAGGCTGCGTGATGTCTCCCTGGCTGTTCAACCTCAATATGGATGGAGTGGTCAGGGAGGTGAACGCGAGTGTGCTGGGTCGTGGCTTGGAAATGTTGGAAGCGAATGGGCGGAGTTGGCAATTGAGCCAGTTGCTATTTGCTGATGATACGGCTCTGGTTGCGGATTCGGAGGAGAAGCTATGTAGGCTAGTGTCTGAGTTTGGTAGAGTGTGTGAGAG
>SDVV010034816.1:0-11130 GCA_016164225.1 Gammarus roeselii
CGCACTAATTCCAGTTCCTATACCTGTGTTGACATAGCTGTTCTCAATATTAAACTGGCGCGCTTGGCTTTGCTGGCTTCCCCCAGTTCTGCTGCTCCTCTTTGCTTGTAGCGCTGCTGGAGTGGGCTGCAACGGTAAGAGACAAAGGTTAGAAACCTTGCTTTGTTGCTAGTCAATGGAGAGGATTGTGGCTGCCAAGCTGGTGGACTACTTAAAGCCTAGCTAGCTCTTTTCTTCCAGACAGTTTGGCTGTAGGAAGGCAAGATCAACAGAGGATCAGATGCTGTTGGTCTATTCAGATGTAGTTAAATCTGATGCCAGCTTGGTTGTGGATATGGCTATGCTTGATTTTTCAAAGGCATTTGAGGTTGTGTCCCATTCCGTTCTGCTTCTGAAGTTGCAGGCTCCTGGAGTTTCTGGGGTCATGTTGAGATGGATTGGTAGTTTTCTTGAATCTTGAATTTTATGTGTTTGTGTTGATGGAGTCAATAGTGAACCCAGGGATGTTCTGAGTGGGGCTCCTCAGGGGTCTGTTTTGGGTCTGATCCTCTGTCTTATGTATGTTAATTTTTTAACGGATGGCCTTGTGTCTAAATTTGGTGCATTCCCTGATGATGAGTACTCACAGCACCTCACAAGCACCCATGTTAAGTGAGCTCTCCAGCAAAATGAGCAATTTTGTGACTAATACAAAATCTTTATAATTAAAAATGGTTATGTTTCCCCCTGATCATACAGTCAACCCAATGATCGTTTGATTGATGGATAAACTTCTATATTCCATTCATTATCAGTGATTATGCTGTGACCTTGTACAATTCAAAATGTCTTGCAAGCTTTGCATGCCAATTTGAACATCTTCCATTTTTTTCGAGTTCCTCTGCTTTTGTTGGTGCATTTCTTGCAGTAACCATCTTATTTAAAACTTCACTCTATTGGCATTATGGGGTTGCAAGGGACAAATGCTGATCTATGGACACAAAAGACACCCACTGGTGTAATTGCTGGCTTGCCAGCCATGGACACCAGTCAACTGTCCAAAGCTATATTAGTGGACAAAGAGCAGCAGATCAGTGACCTAATATTGTCTATGGAGAAACTGAAGAAGCGGGTGTTCCTGCTGGAGGAAGCGGTGGTTGACAACTAGGCTAATGAGAGAAAGGACACTCATATCCTCTCTGGTGACATCCCCAAAGTTAGAGCAGACAAAGACTGCAATGCACTCGCAAGGAAATTACTGTCCTAAAAGACCGGTGTCATCATATCCGAGGAGAACATCAGTATGGCTCAGAGGATTGGTTCAGAGGCGGTTCAATGTTGACGTACGTTTTCAAATCATTGCAAATAGATCCATACTGACACAAGCATAACATAAGATAATAGATCTTATTAAAAGTCTCCTTAAGGTTCATTTAGATGTTATACTGTCAGCAACACTGCGTAAGCACTGTTAATATAGGGCCAGCAGAGTGGGCCATCACTGGGCTATTCAGACTGGATATGTCCAATGCAGATCAGAGTTACTCCAAATAGCAATCCTTGTGGAATTATGGAAAATTTATCAACCACAGATTTGCCTATACTTCACAGCTCACGCTGCAGAGTTTTGTACAGACTCAATACCTCTTTCTGCAGAGATGTTGAGTGGGGGAGGGGGAAAAGAGGTGTATAGGCGTTGCTGTGGAGCAGCACAGAGCCTCTCAGCTTGGCTGTAATCACAGTACTGACATAAGCGCAGCAAGAGACCTTGAGAGTCGAGACTGCCAGTTCCCAAGCAGCGGCGTAGTTCAACAATATGCCGCTGCTTGGCATATTGCTTGGCAAAGTTGGGCTTATATACTTGAAAATATCATAACAAATAACATGCTGGGGTCATAGGGGCAAGGGCAGTTGCCAAATTTACACACTTTTGACACTGTAATTTTTTTTAAACAAATTTTCATTTATAAAAAATCAGATGTTAAAAAAGTCCAACACACCATTGGGTACATAATGTGTTAATAATTAAAATATGTGAAGCCCACAATTCTATCTCTTTAACTGTTACTTAGGGCCAGATGCGTCAACATAGGGCATTGCGGAAAGTGTTGATGCACCAGGTTCCTGCCCCACCCCTACAATGAAAAAAAAGTCTGAGAATATTTTCATGAACATATATAGAAAGATGACAAATTTTCAGATTGTTCAAGTCTATATCCAATGTTCTAGGCCTTACAACCTGGCATCACAATTTTTTTTTAAATCAAAAGTGGCAAAGATGTGTGTCAACATCAGGCCCCTTACCCTAGATTGGGGGGAACACAAGTTGTTCCTCATTGTTGATATTACACCTTTGCTAGCAGGCATAAATAACCATTTCAGTATGTTAGCTTTTAGGCAATTGAACAATGAATTTTTCATCCACTGTAAATTTTTGAATAATGAAGAAGATGAGCTATCTCAACAGATTGATGCCAACTTGAATCATTTCAATACAATATATCCTCAACTAAATCATGACGATCAAAGTAATTATGACATGGATACATTTAATAAAATATAATATACATCTAATGAAGATTCAGCAGTAATTCATCTTAATATATGATCTCTCTGTTGTAATTTTGACAGTGTACATACTCTTTACAAGCACTGAAGCATAAATTTGACATTATTTGCTTCAAAGTTGGCTGACAGAATCAACTAAATCTCTCTATACCTTTGAAAACTACCAGTCATTTCATCCCTTGAGGATCAACAGGACGCGTGCGTGGTGGAGGAGTGTCTGTTTATGTTTGTGACTGATTCAAAATTCAGAATCTCTTGCTTATTTCTGTGTTCCCATCTTTTATTGAATCTTTATTTCTCGAAATATGCTCCAAGTTCAAAAAACTGACTAAAGGTACCATTTATGAGCTGCCCTCAGCCAATTATAAAAGTTTTACTGACTCCCTTCAAGATTTTGTTATGCAAACTGACAAAAGCATCATCAATGACGTTATTTTGTGTGGTGATTTAAACTTCAGTCTTCTCAAATCTGACTATGTTGTCAGAATTTTATATTTTACCAACTGATTGAATACTTTATCCCTTATTCCACTGATTACTAAGCCTACTCGAATATCAAAAAATTCAGCTACATGTACACTAATTGACAACATATTCACAACTTCCCCTCATGAGAATAATACTGTCAGATGTTTTGGATCACCTGCCTGTCTTTTCAAAAAAATTTAAGTGTTTTACTAATAATTTCCATGTTGGAAATCTTGAAAATAAATCCCTAAAGTACTGCAATATTAACAAGGAGTGTTTGAAAGCAATACAATTTAACTTGAGTAATCATAATTTTCAAAACATTAAGGATAATAGAAATCCTGATGATGCCATTAATGACTGTTCTGATATACTATACTCAACTTACAATAATTGCTGGCCTATCAAAACAAAAACTGTCTCAAAAATCTGAGCAGGAACCATGGATCACATCGGTTATTTTTTTGAATATTAAGAAAAGTTGAGCAAATTATATATTAGACATGCAAAATAAATGCCCTGAACATGAGTTTAAAGTATTCAGTAATTATTTTACAAATCAAGTATGAGTATCTGAAAAACTATATTTCATAGGTGAATTTAACAACTTTAAAGATAACACAAAAGCAACCTGGAATCTAATTAACAAAATTATCCACCTTTCAGGTATAGATCAAAAGAAAGACCCTATTAAAACTACTGTGCACAATAATATTATATACAAAAACAATGTTGATATTGCCAAAGTGTTGAATAATTTTTTTTGGGGTATTGGTAAGTAAATTGCTAAATCTTGTAACAATAGCCCTTTTAATCCATTACATTACATGCAAGGTGATTACCCTAATTTGTTTTTTCTTAAAGCTATAACACCACAATAAGGACAAGAAGTGTGATATAAACTCAGTACCTGTTAAAGTTACGGAATTCGTGTGGTAGTGTGTCTCCTGTTTTAGCATCAATAGTAAATAGATCATTCAAATCCAGTATATTTCCTCATTCTCTTAAAATTGCAAGAGTCATCCCAATTCCCAAACTTGTGAAGTAGAGAATATCAGTAATTATAGACCTATTTCTATATTGCTGATGTTTAGTAGAATATTAGAAAAAATAGCGCACAAACAACTGTATATTTATTTAGAGCAACGAGACATTCTTTATTGTGGTCAATATGGGTTACAGAGCAAAAACTCAACAGGGGAAGCAATTTTAGACCAAATGATTTTTTGTATCAAAATTTAGATTCAGATCACATTGTACTGTCCATATTTTTTAGACTTTTGGATGTTATTTGATTGCGTTGATCATAATAATTTACTATCCAAGTTACACTTCTATGGAATATGCGGAGTAGCATTGGATTGGCTTCGATCATACCTCTTCAATAGACAACAATACATAAATAAATTACTGTAAATAAAATCTTCTCAATATTAGTCATGGTGTTCCTCAAGGCTCAATCTTAGGGCCACTATTGTTTTGTTCACTGTGACCTATTGGTTGCCATCCGTACCTGACGCCCCCAGCCTCTTGCCACAGCCCCAACACCAGAGCAGGTCAGGACAAGGAGCCAAACCTGCAGGGCACAGAGAGAAAGCAAGAGAGCACTGAGGCAAGCATGGCATGCACCAGTCACAAAGTGCAGACACCAGACACATGGAAAGACAGGTGAAGACAATGCGACTGGAAGTGTGCATGCCAGTTACAAGAAGAAAAACAATATAAAGGTAACATATACATGCATAAATCTACATACAAACATAACAAGAACACAACCTATATATTTCCACAAATGCACATAACTAAAGGAGTTATGTGCACATATTGTCACAAAGAAGACGATAAAGAGAGAAAATCAGAAGACTTCGGTCCTAATGAAAAAAAAGTGAATGTGTGGAATTTGACAGAAGGCCACTTTTAAAACAAGAAAGTGTAGGAGCATGAACAACTTCAGCCGGTAAGGAATTCCACATGGTTATTCATCTACAATTAAAGAAATGCTTTTTCACATCTGATGCACATGGTGGAGGATGAAGTTTTTTTTAATCCATGTCCGCAGGTACAAGTATCAGGAGCAGCAGTAAACATTCCTGACAAGCCCACATCAACCCTGCCTCCAGCACAATCATCAGCAAATGCTTTGTAATATTTTATGAGATAAAATCTTACCAGCCTCCCATGAATTAAAAACATTAAATCTAGACGGACAACTTGCATAAGACAAATCTGCAAGTCCATCAACCTTCTTAGTTCAACGAAGCTGAACAGACTCCAAATTCCAAACACAGGAGCAATAGTCTAGTACAGGGTTGATATGAGACACAAAAAGAGATACCATGAAATCAGAGCTTGTATTAACAGTGGACTTCAGTAAGTTGTTAGTCAGACCTGAAGCTTTTTGTACCAATGCATGAATATGGTTGTGAAACTTTACCTTAGTATCAACAATAACACCAAGGTCTCTATGAGACTCTACAAATGACAAAAGATTACCACCCAAACTGTACTGAGCCACATCACCCAACTTCAACTAGTCAAAGTTTCCCCTAAAAAAATGCAACACCACACATTTGCTGGCATTTAATTTCAGGTTTCAAGAAGAGGCCACATCATGGATTAGATTTAAATTTAGCTGCAGAGAATAAACACCTTGACTAATGTCACCCAAACTTCCCCTAGAGAATTGCAAGTATGACTTATAATCATCAGCAAAGGCCTTAACCTTACATGACACAGATGAGGAGATCTAGTTGACATAAATAAGAAACAATACCAGGCCAAGTACTAAACCTTGTGGCACACCACTGTCAACAGCCCTGGGACCACTAACTGCTCCCCCACAAACAACTCTCATTTCCCTGGCAGTTAGGAAATTTGATATCCAGAATAGTAGCTGAGCAGAAACTCCCAAACACTGCAACTTATGCAACAACACAGAGTGGGACACAACATCAAATGCTTCAGAGATGTCAAGAAGAACCATGTCCTGAACAAGACCCTGATCCACCCACTGGGCCACATCTCCATAAGTAAGTAGAAGCTGATCCTCAGTTGACCTGCCTTTCCAAAATCCAAACTGATCTTCAGAAAGGATCCCATTAGCGTCCAAATATGATGTCAAATGAGAAGCTATTAAACGCTCCATTGACTTGCAGCAAACTGAGGTCAAATTCACAGGGCAATAATTTAGAGGGTCATATCGTGATTAGGCTTTGTACAGAGGTACAACTCTAGATAATTTCCACAAATGTGGTTAAGAACCCTCCTTCAAAGACATATGAAAAATTAAGGAAAGTAGATAGGCCAATTCAGAGAGCAAGACTTGAACAGCAAAGGATGAAGATCATCTGGTCCCATGCTTGAGTTACCATCAAGTTGAGAGAGGACTCACAGCACATCCCCAGGTCTGACTACCACCATCACTCATCTGGTGGGGAGCTGGAGACGAAGGATCCAGACAAACATACACTAATGGAAAACTGGAGGCAAATACCTTGCTCATCAAATAGGGATTAGTTACCATATCACCATTGATCATCTTCAGAGGAGCCACAGAAGGAGAACCTGTCTTCTTCATTTGTATATTTGAGTGAAATAATTTGAGCTTAGATTTTATTTGCTCTTAGATTTTATTTGATTGACTGCTCATATTGGGAGCAACTCCTGGTGGCATCCATGAGGCATGCCGCTTGTGACACTATCCCAGGAAGAGGAAACGTCGTTCAGTACAACTTGCTGTCAGGTGTTTGTAAGCCAGCATTTTATCCAGTTGTTAAGCTCCCCTTGAATACCAATGCTGTGCAATTTAATAACTAGGTGCTTGTGAGGGACTTAATCACAGGCCTTTTGAAAGTCAAGGTAAATTATATCAATTGGAGATTTTGTGTCATGGATTTCAATTATATTCTTGAAAAAGGTAGCAGGTTTGTAAGACAGGAATGGTTTTGTCTAAAGCCATACTGGGAGTCATCAATCTATTTGTTTGATTCTAAGAATTCTGTCATTTTTACCATTATCAAACCTTCCATCAGTTTGCCAATGACTGAGGTGAGACTAATTGGACAACAATTGCCAGGACACTTTTTGTCCCCTTTCATATAAATTGGGTAAAATTAGCGTCTTTCTATTTAGAGAGGCAGGTGCCTTTTGTGAGAGATTGGGTGGAAATGTTTTATGAAGGTTTGGCCATTTTGTTTTTAGTCTCTTTCAGAATTCTGGGATGAAGTTGGTCTGGACCTGGAGATTTTGTGACTTTCAATTAATCTATGTATATAGTAACTTTGTATGTATAGACATGCAGTCATTTCCCCCTAGTTAGGAGGGTGGCTAAGTTAGGCAGACACAGAGGAGGGAGGCGCTAAATCTCCCCTCCACAAGACCCCAGTGTCCCTGCCAAGGCTCAAACTTGCCTCATGCAGCACCAGAGGCTGACTCTGCAGTCGGATACGCTAACCACTCGGCCACTGCGGCCTCAATGACTTTGGCTAGGGAAAAGTTCACTGTGCCAAGTGCTTCAATTTGTCTCTCTGCTATTATATCCTCAGGATTAGGTTTATCCTGATTCTCTAACGTAAATACAGAACAAAAGAATTCATTAAGTTGGATACTAATTTTGGTGTCATCCGTTTCTAGCTCACAAACATCATTCTTGAGAGGACCAATTACAGATCTTCAATTTTTTTGCTCAAAATATAGCTACAAATTTGTTTCAGATTGGTTTTGGTATTGATGGCCAGTTCATTTTCATAATCCAAACCCTCTTTATATATCTTCTGCTGATGTATTCAATTTTTTGCCACATCATCATGTGGATTTTTCTGTTTTATCAAGTTCTTTGCAGTTGTCTTTTGTGACTGAAGGCACTGCAATCCTCCTTTTCAGTACTTAGTCTGATTGACTGCTGTTGAGTGCACTCAAGAAATTGTTTAGGGATTGATTGACATCTTCTCCAAGGGTTATATTTGGTCATGACATTGACTCTCTTAAACCATAAAGGTTGGCTAATCTAAAGTTAGGGACTTTTTTGCAGTTTGTTGACGTAGTAGTGTGGCTTCTTCTACTTAGATACTTTTAAAATTGCAACAGTCATGTTTTTTTCTTCTCTTAATTCTCTTGTTTATCCGGTCAGGAACCAGGTTTCAAGTGGCATCTATTTCCTGGCAAATCCTTAGGTTTTGTTTATAAACAATAATTCTTGTATCCCTTTTTCTCCCTTAATTTGATGTTTTTTCACATAAAATATTCATGCATGCCAATAGACTGATTACTACACTCTTGCCTCATAGCCCACTCAGTTAATTGCCTGGGTGTGATCATCCCTGCTTTGTGGTTGAGGTTTTGATGCTGACTTCTTGTAGCCAAGTGCCAGAAATGTTTTATGTGGTAGTGCAACCTAAAGGTTATTTCCAAGGTTAAGGGTTGTCTAGCTAAACGGCTCTAGACTAGTGCTGCCTAAGTGTGTAGGTACAGATTAGGAGCGTGGAAGCTACGCTTTGTCTCCAGTGCCTCAGCGGAATACTCTTTAACCCTCTTCAAGTGGGGGTAGGTCACACCCTTCCAAGCACAGAGGAGTCAACTGATGTACCTTTTTCAGCTCAAAAACCAGTCAGAGTCAGTGGGGTGCAGGCCCAGAAGAAAGAAGAACAAGAAAAGGATTAACTGGTGTGTCCTACGTATGGGGCCTTCAAGTCATCCCAGAATACTAATCAAGTTGGCAGGGCACCAAATTTGCAAGATTCTTGAAACAGGAGTTGAAATAAATCTGATCAGACACAGTGTTCTCAGAAATGTTTTATGTGGTAGTGCAACCTAAAGGTTATTCCCAAGGTCAAGGGTTGTCTAGCTAAACGGCTCTAGACTAGTGCTGCCTAAGTGTGTAGGTACAGATTAGGAGCGTGGAAGCTACGCTTTGTCTCCAGTGCCTCAGCGGAATACTCTTTAACCCTCTTCAAGTGGGGGTAGGTCACACCCTTCCAAGCACAGAGGAGTCAACTGATTTACCTTTTTCAGCTCAAAAACCGGTCAGAGTCAGTGGGGTGCAGGCCCAGATGAAAGAAGAACAAGAAAAGGATTAACTGGTGTGCTACGTATGAGCCTTCAAGTCATCCCAGAATACTAATCAAGTTGGCAGGGCACCAAATTTGCAAGATTCTCAAAACAGGAGTTGAAATAAATCTGATCAGACACAGTGTTCTCATGAGAATCCAAACAGAGATGCAAATTGCTATTGCCATGGAAGATACTGTCCATCTGGAAGGATTCACGGACTTCTTTGTGCAAGTAAGTGGGTCTGTTGATCTTCAGGTGACCCTACCTGAAAACATGGTCATATACCCACACATTTGGAGTTGCAGAGGATGACCTTGTTCCAAATTGCATGTTGCTTGGCTTTGATTTCCTTATGGCCCATGGCCATGTGATTGATGGAGCTTCAAGAACTTGTACTCAAGTTCTTGACAATAAATCTAAAAACGTCTAGTTGATGTGCCTGATGATGCCAACGGCAGTTCCCATAGCCAGAGTGGCATCGGTGAGTGACCTTGGGAACATTGTCTCTGCTCAGCAGCATGACGACAGCCCCATCACCTTGACACCAATGTTGGAATGGGACTCCATTTCCAGCAAACAGCAGGCAGATCCACAGATTTGGGACTTGTGTGGGAGGGTTGCTGCAGGAGAACCAAAGTTGGATTGACCTGTGTTTCTTGAACCTTACAGCTTGTGTAGGGAGGGTTTTGTTCCCCGCAATGGGACGCTCTTCTGCAAGCGGTTTGCTTGGCCTGTAGTTGTGGTTCCAAGGAGTGTTATGGTTGAAATCTGACAAATGTTGCAGCATACCATGGCTTACCTTGGTTGAGATAAACTGCTTCACCTTTTGGGTCAACACATTTGGCATCCATACCTATATGTCGTAGCAAGTGACGTCTGTGCCTCGTCTGTCCATTGCCAGCCCATGAAGTGGTCTAGACAAGCTCATGTCCCACCCATGATGAAGATAGCTACAGCTCATCCATTTGAGTTGGTGGCCATTGACCTAGTGCAGTTCCCAAGATCTCCAACCAGAAACATAGGTTGCCTGGTGTTGGTGGATCATAAATCCAAATGGACATCCATTGTGTCAATTAAGAGCAAGACTTCTGCAACTGCTGTAACAGCCTTAGAAGGAAAAGTTTTACCTTTTCTGCCACTCATCCTGGTTAAAATTCTTAGTGATAATGGACCTGAGTTTAAATCACAACTGTTTGAGGTTTTCACTGACAAATTTAATATCAAGCACATATTCACCCCTTCTTATAGGCCCTCCAGCAACAGTTGTGTGGAACGGGTCAACCGCACGATTGGGGAGCTAGAGTAATCTCTTCCAAAGGTAGCTGGGTAGAAGCAGGCGATTGTTATTTACAACCACACCAAGCATCGCAAACTCGGAGTCTCCCCAGCACTGTATCTGTTGGGTCGGTACACAGCCTTGTCGATTTGCCTCTTCTAGCTGCTGAGCAGACGGGGGTGTTGGAAGAAAGGACATCCTCAATTTCGTCCATTTGAGGAGCATCAGCAAGCATTGAAGAAGGTACCTTGTATGGGAAATTCTGTCTCTCCAGAATTTGAACCAAAATATGACGCCTCATTTACCATTGTGCAGGTGCTTGGAGGTGGCCTCACTTATGTGCTCTGGGCAGCTGACCCAGGCTTGAAGATTAGGCCCCAGCCACCGGTGTACATTAACCCTACTAGAGGCATGTTTGAGCGTCACGCTAGCAAGGCATGTAGTGCAATTGTTCACTACACATTGCTTACAAGGACATAACTTCGTTGATTTTATAAGTGCCGGCATTATTTCTTGACTAATATGCACACAAACTCTTTGCCATCATGTTTAACATGAATTAAAATCACAAGGACACACATAAATGAAAATTCGAAGCAATATAAGAAACAATTTACTGTGGAAATGCTCTTGCTGCCTCTGGCAGCCACGGTAGGAGAGAGCGGGTACTGCTGCTCTCTTCTTGTGCCAAGAGAGTAACCTGCATAAGAGAAAACGGTCGTCTGAGTGACCGTTTACGACGGGTAACTGAAACAGTCCAAATGGTTATTCATTGCTAATTGAAACATTTT
>SDVV010034817.1:0-11130 GCA_016164225.1 Gammarus roeselii
ATTAGTTAAGAGAGTGGTTAATTTAATTTGATTTAAGCCTCATCTCCACCGGAGCTTCAACGTGAGTCACAATAGGCTCTCCCGTAGGGCTTGACGATCATGGATTCCATCAAGCTCGCACGCCTCAGTGTGCGAGAAAAACAACGTTGTCAAAGTTAGAACATTATGAAAATTTCAGCCGTGTCAGACGCACGCCGGTGCGCACAAGAAATAAGTTTAGACGAAACGGATCTCCGCTTTCAATCATTTAGAACTTCAAGAGTAATATGTACGCACGCCAATGCGTACAGGTAGCATCGTCAAGATTGGTACAACGTTTACGGCTATGCGGACAAAGTGAGCTCCGAGAGTAACGAAACACAATGTTTAGAGCTACGCGGTTCAGTTCAGTTACAGTAAAATTCCTTTATTCAGTTAAGATAAAGACTCAGACGAAACGAATCCCCGTCTCCAACTCCTTAGAAACTCAAGAGTAATATGTACACACGCCAGTGTGCACAGATAAAATCGTCGAAATTGGTTCATGTTCCACGGCTCCACGGATCAGATCAACTCCAACCGCAACGCACCACACTGTTTATAGTTACGCGGTCAAGGTCAACAACAGAAATTAAATATGGTCCGTGCACGCGCAAGCGAGCACGGACTGAAAAAAACAAGTATTCAAAAAATTACGAATAGGAACTCTTGCACAAGTACACTAGCAATACTCTTTTCAACTGTGGATCGTTAAGAGGAATGAAAGGGCAGGTTCATCATGGGCTGAAAAACTGCTGAGATGATTGATATCATACTTATTGTTTAGGGAGCACAGGTCCCAAAGGAGCCCGATAGGTCCCGGAGGATAACCCAAGTCCCCAGGGTCCCACGAGCTCCCCGGGTCCTTCGAGTCCCCTAGTCTCAGCTCATCAGGGCTTGTCTCGACTCATTTCGGCCAGTCTCGACTCGTCGCGCCCAACTCGACTTGTCTCGACATGTTTCGACTGATCTCGACGCACCTCGACCAGCCTCGACGTGGCTCTCCCCCTCAGCGCGAGTAATCATGTGGACTGTCATAACAAAATTTTTCACTCATGCATTTTAGAGTAGAAGTGGGGTGGCAGAGGTACCTCGAGTCGTGAGAGAGCCCGACGAATCCCGGAGGGTAACCAAAGTCCCCCGGGTCCCCGAAGCTCCTCTGGTCCCTCGAGTCCCCTCGTCTCAGCTCGTCTCGGTTTGTCTCGGATCATTTCGGCCAGTCTCGGCTCGTCGCACCCCACTCGACTTGCCTCAACATGTTTCGATATCGACCAGCCTCAACGCGGCTCTCCCTCTGCGTCAGCAATGCCGTGGACGGTAATAACTAATTTCTCTACTCGTGCACTCCACTTTTGTCCATTCCTCTGTGTATGGGATTTACAGCGTTGGAAGGGGGGAGCAGAGGTTCTAGGACTCAGAGAGGCCTCAAGAGGGTCCCACAGTTTCTCAAGAGGTTTCCAAAGGGTCTCAAGGGGAGCCCCAGAAGTGTCCAAGTGGATCCCCCCAAATCCTCCTGGTCTTCCAAGTCTCCCGGGTTCCCGAAACCCCGAGTCCCCCGGGTCCCACGAGTACCCCCCTGCCCTGGGTCACCTTGTATTATACAACCTCGATATATATAATAATAAAAAATTCAAAATATATCACCATGTAAGAAGGGCAGAGAAAAATAATAGAGCCCAAGAAGAAGAAATACTATAATACATAAAAATAAAGTGTTAATGATCTATTAAATAAATTATCATCCATCCACCCCAATTAAAGAAGGAACACATTGACGGATCGGCACTTTTTTGTTGGTAACTGTCGTTGGTCGAAGACGCCGGGCTTTTATACAGCGTTACAGTCACCAGTACAATCATGACTGAAGAACTCGACAAAACTACCCATTAGTGATTTTACACACAAATCTATATGCAGTAAATCTTGGTTACATACTTTAGGAACCAAAGTGTGGTACTAAGTAGGTACTAGATAACAACAACCACAGTCAAGGGTGCTTCAAACGGGATAATCGCACCACACAGTTTGCTGTGTAAGATATACAAAGCCTGTTATACAGAGTAATAATACTGAGCAATAAAGGGACGCCAGACTTCATGAGTCGACCGAGCGATACGTTTAGAGCAGCAGAATTCCGCCACACCATCATTAACAAGGGGTCCGCCACACCATCATTAACAAGGGGTCCGCCAAACCATCATTAACAAAGGGTCCGCTACACCATCGTTAACAAGGGGTCCGCCACACCATCATTAACAAGGGGTCCGCCACACCCTCATTAACAATTGGTCCGCCACACCCTCATTAACAAGGGGTCCGTCACACCCTTACTAACAAGGGGTCCGCCACACCCTCATTAACAAGGGGTTCGTCACACCCTTACTAACAAGGGGTCCGCCACACCATCATTAACAAGGGTTCCGCCACACCATCATTAACAAGGGGTCCGCCACACCTTCATTAACAAGGGGTTTGTCACACCATCATTAACAAGGGGTTTGTCACACTATCATTAACAAGGGGTCCACCACGCCATCATTAACAAGGGGTCCATCACACCATCATTAACAAGGGGTCTATCACACCATCATTAACAAGGGGTCCGCCACACAGTCATTAACAAGGGGTCCGCCACACCGTCATTAACAAGGGGTCCGCCACACTATCATTAATAAGGGGTCCGCCACACCATCATTAACAAGGGGTCCGCCACACCATCATTAACAAGGGGTCTGTAACACCATCATTAACTAGGGGTCCGTTAACCCATCATTAACAAGGGGTACGTTACACCATCATTAACAAGGGGTCAGTTACCCCATCATTATACCAAGAGGTCCGTTACACCATCATTATACCAAGGGGTCCGTTACACCATGATTAACAAGGGGTCCGTTACACCATCATTATACCAAGGGGTCCGTTACACCGTCATTGACAAGGGTCCATTACACCATCATTGAGAAGGGGTCCGTCACACAATCATTAACAAGGGGTGCGTTATACCATCATTAACATGGGGTTCGCCACACCATCATTATACCAAGGGGTCCATTACATCACCATTAACAAGGGGTCCTTCACACCATCATTAAACCAAGGGGTCCGTTACACCATCATTATACCATGGGGTCCGTTACACCGTAATTAACAAAGGGTCCGTTACACCATCATTAACAAGGGGCCCGTTACACCATTATTAACAAGGGGTCCGTTACACCATCATTAACAAGGGGGCCGTTACACCATCAGTATACCATAGGGTCCGTTACACTATCATTAACAAGGGGTCCGCCACACCATCATAAACAAGGGGTCCGTTACACCATCAGTATACCATAGGGTCCGTCATATCATCATCAACAAGGGATCCGTCACACCACCATTTACAAAGGGTTCGTCACATCATCATTAACAAGGGGTCCGTCACACCATCATCAACCAGGGGTTCGTTACACCACCAGTATCAAGGGGTCCGTTACACCATCATTAACTAGGGGTCCGTCACACCATCATTAACAAAAGGGTCCGTTACACCACCATTAACAAGGAGTCCGCCACACCATCATTAACTAGGGGTCCGTTACACCACCATTAACAAAGGGTCCGTTACACCACCATTAGCAAAGGGTCCGTTACACCATCATTAACAAGGGGCCCGTTACACGTCATTAACAAAGGGCCCGTTACACTTCATTAACAAAAGGCCCGTTACACGTCATTAACAAGGTTTTTCTACACCATCATTAACAATGGGACTTGTAACACGTCATTAACAAGGGGTCCGTTACACCATCATTAACATAGGGCCCATTACACCATCAATAACAAGGGGCCCGTTACAGGTCATTAACAAAGGGCTCGTTACACGTCATTAAAAAGAGCCCGGTACACCATCATTATCAAGGGGCCAGTTACACGTCATTAACAAGGGGTCCGTCACACCATCATTAACAAGGGGTCCGTTACACCGTCATTAACAAGGGGCCCGTTACACCGTCATTAACAAGGGGCCCGTTGTACCACCATTAACAAGGGGTCCGTCACACCATCATTCACAAGGGGCCCGTTACACGTCATTAACAAGGGGCCCGTTACGCGTCATTAACAAGGAGCCCGTTACACGTCATTAACAAGGGATCCGTCACACCATCATTAACAAGGGGTCCGTCACACCATCATTAACAAGGGGCCCGTTACACCATCATTAACAAGGGACCCGTTACAACATCATTAACAAGGGGCCCGTTACACGTCATTATCAAAGGGCTCGTTACGCGTTATTAGCAAGGGACCTGTTACACGTCATTAGCAAGGGGCCCTATACACGTCATTAACAAGGGGCCCGTCAATAAAAATAGAGCATAATGAGTCAGATATTTTATATAACTTGTCAAGTAAAAAACACAAGGGATTAATTTCGTATTAAAATTGAAGTTAAACACCATTCTAAAACTGATGCCTTTCTTCAGACAGTATTTACTGTCTCACACCTCTGTCATCAGAGATGTCGCACGGACAGGTGCGATAACTGCAAGGTTACTCAGAGACAGGTGGCGACAACTGTAAGATTACTCACTGACGTGTGGCGACAACTGCAAGGTTACTCACAGACAGGTGGCGACAACTGCAAGGTTACTCACAGACAGGTGGTGACAACTGTAAGGTTATTCACAGACAGGTGGCGACAACTGCAAGGTTACTCACAGACAGGTGGCGACAACTGCAAGGTTACTCACAGACAGGTGGCGACAACTGCAAGGTTACTCACAGACAGGTAACGACAACTATAAAGTTGCAGACGAAATGTGATATCGGCAAGGTTACTCACTGACAAGTGGCGACAACTGCAAGGTTTCTCATAGCATCTCTTATAGCATTAATAGCAGCTAAACACAGACCCGGACACGTTACAGCAACTAATTACATGTGTCAATTAAGTTGTTCGATTTATCGACGTTAATCCGAACAAAATACTCTGATATATTGTATTGATATATTGTATTTGTTAAGGTTAGTTTGTTTATTGAGTCTGTTCACACGACACCAAACGAGAGCGACATGCGGGAGCCCTCCGTGTTATCAGCGCCCTCTACTGGCGGGGCGTGCAGTTAAATGGCGCCACACGGCCGCACCGTGAACAGGACCGCCGTACTCTGACATGTTCAGACGTGAATCAACATTGGATGTCACCATCGCTACTGATAGTACATGAGGCGGTGGCCGTCGGAGGATGAGCCTAAATTCCTAACCTTGTAGTAAAGCATAAAAAAAGAACTTTAGGTCCAAATCCTTCGAAACTATTATTTTACGCTTAATGTGTATTAAGCGTTAAAATGTGTGTTTCAAGCGTAAAAAGATGTTTATTAAGCGTATAGAGATGTGTATTAGGCGTATAGAGATGTGCATTAGGCGTAAAGAGATGTGTATTAAACGTGAAGAGATGTTTATTAAGCATAAATAGATGTGTATTTAGCGTCAAGAGATGCGTATTGAGCATAAAGAGATGTGTATTAAGCGTAAAAAGATGTGTATTGAGCGTTAACAGATGTGCATTAAGCGTAAAGAGATGTGCATTAAGCGTAAAGAGATGTGTATTAAGCGTAAAAAGATGTATTAGGCGTAAAAAGATGTGTATTAAGCGTAAATAGATGTGTATTGAGCGTAAACAGATGTGTATTAATCGTAAAAAGATGTGTATTAAGCGTAAAGAGATGTATATTAAGCGTAAAGATATGTGTATTAAGCGAAAAGATATGTGTATTGAGCGTAAAGAGATGTGTATTGAGCGTAAATAGATGTGTATTGAGCTTAAAAAGATGTGTATTAAGCGTAAAAAGATGTGTAGCAAGCGTAAAGAGACGTGTATTAAGCGTAACGAGATGTGCATTAAGCGTAAAGATATGTGTATTAAGCGACAAGATATGTGTATTGAGCGTAAAGAGATGTGTATTGAGCGTAAAGAGATGTGTATTAAGCGTAAAGAGACGTGTATTAAGCGTAACGAGATGTGCATTAAGCGTAAAGAGATGTGTAACCTGAAGTGGAAGTCTTGAACTCCTGCGTGCGGTTTTGCTCGCCAGTTCAATAATCAACTGTAAATTATGAACATCGCAAAGAAAAGAAAAGAATTATTGGACGAAAACACAATGATTGAAGCGCATGTTATTCTAAATGATAGAAGCGCATGCAATTTAAAATGATATAAGCACATGCTACGTAAAATGATAGAAGCGCATGCTATTTAATGTGAAAGAATCACATACTATTTGAAATGGAAGAAGCGCATGCAATTTAAAATGATAGAAGCGCATGCTACATAAAATGATAGAAGCGCATGCTATTCAGAATGAAAGAATCACATGCAATTTAAAATGGAAGAAGCGCATTCAATTCAAAATGATAGAAGCGCATGCAATTTTAAAATGTAACTGAACGTATTTAATACCCTTTCGAGGTGTACGACCCATCGTAACATCTCATGATGCAAAATGCTCATCACTATTCTCGAACATAAATGATGACAGTTCAGGTCATGTTTTTTTGTCACCATTGCAAAGAAACACAACTTTCGAGCTCCGATGTACACGAGCACGACTTTCGTCCGTCACTGCAGGAGAGCACGACTTTCGTCCTATACTGTACAAGAGCACGACTTGCATCTTCCACTGTGCTCGTCCACACTAAAGCCGCCGACAGAATGATAAGCGTTCTCTGTTGGCGCCAAGCTCGACAAACCCAACACCGAGTACAGTGGAGACAAGAAGTTTTAGCCCAAGGATTCACATTTTAATGGACAAAACATCAATGAACGACATCGATAATACACTCTTCTTAATGATTGCTAGGTAATCATTTATAAGCTACCAATTTATGCCAGCATCTTTATTAAATATTAATTTATTATCAAAATAAATGATCTAATTTATTTCAAATGTCTACCAAGATTATATTAGTCCGTGTCTACCAAGAAGGGAAGACTTGCATACAAGATTAAGTGCAGCCAGTGATGTGCGAAAAATTAAACAGATACTCTCCCCCAATTTCTCTGTCCGAATGTGTACCTAAGGGGTCAAAGTAATGCGAAGATGTACAGTAGCGAAAGAAAATTGGTTTATGGTTTGTCAACAAGGGAAAAAACTAACTCGACTATTCCCATGTGAAATTTAACTTCAGATGTGAAATAATGATGGCATTATATCTGGACAAAGCGTTCTAAGGACTGATGTCACTTAAATTTGCGATGAGTTCAATTATTGAGAGGCAAATGAACATTGAAAAAAACATTGTAATCTCCAATCATAAACGAATTTTCTTTCACTACTGTACCTGGATAACGGTATCCTGCGCTACAGTTACTGCAACAAATTACCTGCACTCAGATTAGGTTTCAAGTAAGTTCTGTTTACTAGCATGTAATAGGGTCACCGTACCCGGGTTTATACGGTCCCCTCGTTCGGAGGTGCACTCGTTCTGTGGTCCCCTCGTTCTGTGGTCTCCTGGTTCTGAGGTCCCCTCGTTCTGTGGTCTCCAGGTTCTGAGGTCCCTTCATTCTGTGGTCTCCTGGATCTGTGGTCCCCTCGTTCTGTGGTCTCCTGGATCTGTGTTCCCCTCATTCGGTGGTCTCCTGGATCTGTGGTCCCCTCGTTCTGTGGTCTCCTGGATCTGTGTTCCCCTCGTTCTGTGGTCTCCTGGATCTGTGGTCCCCTCGTTCTGTGGTCTCCTAGGTCTGTGTTCCCCTCGTTCTGTGGTCTCCTGGATCTGTGGTCCCCTCGTTCTGTGGTCTCCAGGTTCTGAGGTCCCCTTGTTCTGTGGTGGTTCCCCCGTTCTTTGGTCTCTGGTTCTGAGGTCGCCTCGTTCTGTGGTCTTCTGGTTCTGAGGTCCCCTCGATCTGTGGTCCCCTCGTTCTGTGGTCTCCTGGTTCTGAGTTCCCCTCGTTCTGTGTTAACAAGTGTTTACAAGTGTAGAAAGACAACAACAGGACTAATGGCCCAAACTAGGTTGCCTTTTGTTAGCAAGAGGATTCGTTTTGTTGAAGAACGTCTTAGAGGCCTATTGGCCCAAACTAGGTTGCCTTTTGATAACAAGAGGATTAGTTCTGAAGTAGAATGTCTAAGAGAGCTGCGTGTGCTATTTCTGTTTTTTTTATAACAACAAGTGCGGGAACGGTTTAGCTATTTATCGGTGATTTATGTAGAACTTATCGAGCCGCGACTCAAACATTTCGATTGTATTGCTGTTTACATCCTCCGCTGGAAGTTTGTTCCATTCTTCGACAACTCTATACGTGAAGAAATTGCGCGTGATGTCGAGTGAGAAACGTTTCCCAACGATGTTGTATCCATTGTTCCTAGTCACTCCGTTTGTATCCAGAGTGAAAAGGCTCGGTCGGTCGACGTTTTACTTACTCTTCATAATTTTCCACACTTCGATCATGTCGCCTCTGACTCGACGTTTCGCAGCAAGGGGATGAGTTTGGTAGCTCGCTCGACGTTGAACCTTCTCAAGTTAAATAACGTCTTTTCTAAGGAATGGAGGCCAGAATTGAAAGGCCTTTATTCGAGATACAGTCTAACAAATGCATTAAATAACTTGAGAATACTGTGTTGCTTTTTGTACGAGATAGTGCGGGATATCATACCTAGCATTTTGTTACCTTTCTTGGCAGCATAGTTATATTGCTTGCTACTTTCTAAGTCGTTACTAATGATGACACCTAAATCTCTCTCTTCGGTGACGGGAATGAGTTTCTTTCCAGACATTGAATATTCGTGTTTGAGGTTATGAGGACCTATGTGCATAACTTTGCATTTGTCTACACTGAATTTCATTTGCCACTTTTCTGACCAATCAACAATTTTGTTCAAGTCTAGTTGGATCTGCTGACACTCTCGTTCAGTTTGCACTTTCCTTCCGATCTTAGTATCGTCTGCAAACTTGCTAATGTTTGAAAGTACGTTGCTGTCGAGATCGTTAATGAAAAAGAAAAAAAAGAACTGGCCCAAACACGGATCCTTGAGGCACACCGCTTGTTACATTACCCCAGGGGGAGGAAGCTCCGTTAAGTACACGTCTCCTGGTTCTGAGGTCCCCTCGTTTTGTGGTCTCCTGGTTCTGAAGTCCCCTCGTTCTGTGATCTCTCGTTCTGTGGTCTCCTGGTTCTGAGGTACCCTCGTTCTGTGATCTGGTTCTGAGTTCCCCTCGTTCTGTGGTCGCCTGGTTCTGATGTCCACTCGTTCTGTGGTTCCCTTGTCCTGAGGTGGAAAAGTAATCAAGTCGAGTATAAAGAAATTTGTATTCTGGATAAAAATCGCTAGGAATCTTCACCGTCAGCATGTATCGGAGGACTTGGCGTTACTGCAAAGTGTGACAACCACAGACCTATTTCGGCAGTAATATCATTTATGTGGACGGTGTAGTTGGCCCAGTTCACAGCAAAACCGAACATTTTTGAGAGAAGATGACGCCAAATGCAGACTGGGTGGTTCAGAGGGGTTTTGCAATAATTCAGATCGTGTAAGGCTTAAAATGTTCTCCAATGCCCCTTGTGTAAGTTAGTTCCCTTGTTAAAAGATCTATTGCTGCAGTTCACTCATGCCGAACTTATTTTTTAAGGAGGGTTTTGATTTGATTTAGGCCTCATTTTCACCGGAGACTCAACGTGAGTCAAAATATGCTCCCCCGTAGGGCTCGAGGATCATGGATTCCAGTAGGTTCGCTAACCTCCGTGTGCGAGAAAAACTACGTTGTTGAAGTTTCAACAAATTGAAAATTTCAGCGCACAAGAAAAACGCTTTTACAATACGGATCTCCGCTAACAATCTTTTAGAACATCAAAAATAATATGTATGCACGCCAGTGCGTACAGGTATCATCGTCGAAACTGGTACAAGGTTTACGGTTACACGGACAAAGTCAGCTCCGACGGCAACGCAAACACAAGATTTACAGTTACGCGGTTTAGTTTGATTATAGTACATTTTATTTATTCAGGTAAGATGGACTCGGGCAAAACGAATTCCCGCCTCCAATCCATTAGAACTTCATGAGTAATATGTTCGCTCGCCAGTGTGCCCAGATAGTATCGTCGAAATGAGTACAAGGTCTACGACTCCACGGATCAGATCAACTCCAACAGCTACGCATCACAAGGTTTATAGCCAGCGGTCTAGGTCAACTACAGAACACCTCCAAAACAAATTTTTGCAGCAACGCGGGTCAAGTCGGTTAGAAAAATTACATATGGTCCGTGCAGGCGCCAGCGAGCACTAACTGTATAAACACTAAGATTCACAAAATCACAGACATTAACTTCCGCACAACATTAGATGACAAAATTGCGGATCGTGAAGAGGAAAGAAAGGGCAGGTTCATCATGGGCGGAAAAACTGCTCATATTATTGACATCGCACTTATTGTTTAAGGAGATAGGGTGGGAACGGGATGCGGGGGGGCAGAGGTTCCTCGAATCTCAAAAGAGATAGATGGGTCCCAGAGGGTAACCCAAGTCCCCTGGGTCCCCCGAGCTCCCCGGCCCCTCGAGTCCCCTTGTCTTGCCTCGGCTCATTTCGGCCAGTCTCGACTCGTCGCGCCCAACTCGACTTGTCTCGACATGATTCGACCGATTTCGACTCACTTCGACCAGCCTTGACAGGGCTCTCTCCTTCTGCGCCGGTAATCCTGTGGACTGTAATAACTAATTTTCCTACTCAAACATTTCAGGGTGGGAGCGGTGTTGGGGGGGCAGAGATCCCTCGGCTCCCAAATGAGCCCGATGAGTCCCTGATGGTAACCCAAGTGACCCGAGCTCCTCGGGTCCCTTGAATCCCCTCGTCGTGCACCGAGGATGGGATCACTCACGTCTGCTGTGCACCGGGAATGAGATCACTCACGTCCGTCGTGCACCAAGGATGAGATCACTCACGTCTGCCGTGCACCGAGGATGGGATCACTCACGTCACGTCTGCTGTGCACCGACGACGAGATCACGTCACGTCTGCTGTGCACCGGGGATGAGATCACTCACGTCTGCCGTGCACCGACGACGAGATCTCTCCAGTCTGCCGTGCACCGACGACGAGATCTCTCCAGTCTGCCGTGCACCGACGACGA
>SDVV010034818.1:0-11130 GCA_016164225.1 Gammarus roeselii
CTAATCCTTACATTCTAACCTATCGATTTCATCTATCCTAAAATACTTAAAAAATAGACGTATCTAGAATTATTAAGCCCAGACACCAACTAGAAACAAACGCACGAACAGTTGAATACCTGACTATTTAACAATACCTGACTATTTTTAACTATTTAACACGAGTCCTATTAATTTTGAAAGAATGAAACTTCAAATATACTGCAAGGTTGTTGCGCTAGTTGTTCATGTGCGTCTAACAAGGTTACAAATTCAAATGCGATTGAAAGACGTTGAGAAAACAACAAAGCGATGATAAATCATTGTTGAGCTAGTAAGATGATAAGCATAACTCATTCAGTCTTGACATAAAGATTGATAGGGAATCATTCTGACGGTAAACAGGAGTTAGCGAGTTCCAAATTTCAACACAGTTGAGAAAGATTTTGGATTTGGTTTTGGATCTGTTTTAACGGGGTACTACGCGGTTATTCGCATTTCTTGTGTAATGATTGTGTACATCCGAAAAGTTCCAAATTGAATTGAATAGTTCTTGATCATAGTTTCTGTGAAAAGTTTTGAACGCGTATAGGGCAATTTGGAAGTTATATTGATCCTTCAGTTTCAGGAGATTCATGTCTCTAAAATACTGATTAGTACGGGAATTGAATGAAAGGCTATTAATAGCTCTAACAGCTTTCTTTTGCAGTATAAATATTTTATCCGTTTTATTTTTATCTGTTCCATACCAAGCTTCGATTCCGTAAATTAAAAATGGCTGGAACAACGTGAAATAAAGGGTTTTAAGGACAGATTGGGGAAGGAATTTGTTTAATTTATAGAGAATGTCTAAAGATTTTGACAATTTAGATGATATGCTGTCGATGGGATTTTTGATCATCGTATGTTTGTCTAAATATACATCAAGGAATTTAGTGTTGTTTATCTCATGAATTCCATCGTTTCCAATTTCAATGATTGGTAAATTGAATTTACACTTATATGAGAACAATATGTAGCTAGTTTTTTAGCCATTAATTCCAACTCGGTTTGCAGTCAGCCACTTGTTAACATGCTCGAGTTCCTTGTTAATTGAGACAGTTAATTCGCTTATGGTGTTTGAAAGGATGCAAGTCGATAGGATACTATCATCAGCAAACAGTGTATGCTTGAAAAAATACGATGCGTTAACTATATCGTTTATAAAAATGAAGAATAGTAAGGGCCCTAAAATAGAACCTTGAGGAACACCATGAATAATACTGAGCATAGTGGATCGGATTCCGTTCACAGTTACATATTGTTTGCGGTTGAACAGATATGAAGTGAACAAATCACTAGTTAAACCTCGTATTCCATAAGACCTTTCTTAGTTTAGATAATAAGATTGAATGATCAACAGTCAAAGGCCTTACGGAAGTCGAGAACTAGAGAAAATACAATGTAGTTTGAGTCTATGTTATCATATAAGTACTGTAGATGATTTAATGTATTTGTATTGCCTCTGAAGCCATATTGGTTTTCATGAAGGATGCTGTTAACATTCAGGTCACGGAATAGTTGCTTGTGAACTATCTTTTCAAATATTTTGGAAAATAAGGGAAGAACTGAGATGGGTCGATAATTTCCTGTATCAGTCATATCACCACCTTTGTAAATGGGTGTCACTCAAGCAATTTTTAATGAGTTAGGAAATTTTTCTTGAATTGAGGACTTGTTCACAATCGAAGGTAGGATTGGGTATAATATATTTATTAATTTCTTTATGATACTGATGGGACCACTATTGATATTTTCATGTTTATTCTTTGAGATAAAATAATTGAGGTAATGTCCTCGGTAGTAACTGGGGGAAACTAAAATGACTAAACAAAATTGTTATTCGCTAGATATTTGAGATGGTCGTTTTTATTGGTACTAATACTATCGGCAATATTCTTGCCGATCTTCACAAAGTATGTTATTGGTCACCTTCCACGATCGTTTAGATATTTTTTGTCTTCAGAAAATTCATTTCCGCAGTAATTTTGTTTAGAAGATCGAATCAAGCCTGTAACACGGTTTCTAAATTGGTTGTAGGTAACTTTCGCATTTTGCTTTGCATGAACAAAAAAAAATTTGATTCTGTGTTTTTATTTTTGATTTAATACGAGCAGTAATCCAGGGTCTCGTTATGTCTTTTGGAGAGACTGTTTTAGTTTTTAAAGGACAGCAAGAATTATAACTCTCATCTACTATAGAGGTTAATTGTTCGATAGCAAGATCACAGTCATTTCCATTCATGATTTCAATGCAATCATATTGATTCAACTTGACATACAGATTTTCCATTGTTACGTCATTTATTAATCTGTATTTAATCTGCTCGTATTTTTTATTTGCCTCATTAATCAATATCTTATTCGGAATCACAAAGATAGGCGAGTGGTCTGATATATCAGATATTAATATGCCAGAGTTATAATTAGGCGGGTTTGTGATGAAGATATTATTTATTAGGGTGGCCTTATCTCTGGCTTTGTCTATTCTAGTTGGTTTTGTGGTAATAATAATGTAAGGCTGTTCATTGAGCATAAGAGTTCTAAAGCCTTATTGTCGTTATCGTAATTCATAATATCTATATTGAAGTCTCCACATAGAATAAAATGATCAGTCCATGTGTGGTAACATGATTGGATAAATTCATCTTACTTATTTATGAATATATTAGGGTTAGCGGTGGCTTGTGAGCTGTTTTATGATTTTATGAATTCTAAGTTCATTACGTAAAAGGTGCCTAATTATTTCCGAGTAGTTCTCACCCTCGAAGACCTCGGGCACCCCACCAGAACCTTCGAGACAGTCCCGTTGCTCGTAGGCCGAGTTAGAGTTAACCTGATCCTCAATAATATTGAGTCGATCGCGTAACTCCCTAACTCATTGTCCTTGGTCTCCACCCTTGCCTGTAGGTCTGTAACCGTAGCAGTGAGTGCAGTGATCTCTTTACCCTGCACGGCTACAATGTCCTTGTTGCGTTGGACTGCATGATTTACCGCTGCGACTACGAGTTCAGCAAGTGATCGTGATTCATGGGAGAGTTTAGATTGATCGACGTCGCAGAATGCGAAATATTCTCCTTCCATTTTGGTGGTAAAAAATTATGTTCTAGACGAGAAGAATCACAACAAGGAACAGCGCTGAAAATTAAGCTGAGTTGAACGCGGGCTGGAATTTGGTCGAGGGGAGATGAAGGGCCGAGTACGTACGCACGCACAACACAACATGAGGCGGGAAGCCTGGCTGATGATCACAACTGAGGATTTTCACTCATCTCATTGATATTACGATAAATATTTCATTTTAGCTTACTTGGTAACAGTCACTGTGTTGATCGTTGATGTTTCAACTCCAAATTCTCACTCTGGTAAACACATGACGCTGCAATCTGTTGCTTGTGTTGCCCGTGCGTCCTCCTCCCTCGAGCACAACGAAGTCCGGGAAGAGAGCAGACGCAGCTTAATCCTTTGACCCAATGAACAATGGGGGCTGAAAAGATAGCGGTTGCGAGCTTACATTTTTACTCAGTTGGCTTCGGAGAAAGGAAAGAGTTAAATACAGGCTCACTCCTTTGACCCAACGAACAATGAGGGCTGAAAAGATAGCAGTTGCGAGCTTACACTTTTACCCAGTTGGCTACGGAGAAGGAAAGAGCCAAATACAGGCTCACACCTTTGACCCAACGAACAATGAGGGCTGAAAAGATAGCAGTTGCGAGCTTATACTTTTACCCAGTTGGCTACGGAGAAGGAAAAGAGCCAAATACAGGCTTACACCTTTGACCCAGTGTTCTAGGGGGCTAAAAAGGGAGCAGGTGCTGGTCCAATACAATGAGGAGCAAGGTTGTCTTCGTTGGTGCAGTAGATATAGAAGTGTGAGTTGTGCGATGGAGGTTAGAAAGATAACAATAAGCGGGATTTGGAACCTGTAAAGTTCAGATGGGGGAGGATAAAGATCCGATCCTGAGGAAAGCAATATTGTTCTTGGAGATGCATGGTTGAGGAGAACGTTGGTCTAAGTATTAGTGCTCTTCAGCTTAGATCGAAACACTCTAATCTCTAATCTAATTTTGAGCTTAGAAAGATTTCTCCCTTTCGAATATTTTGAAATTCAAATAGTTAAATGTGAATTACTTTACTGCATGGGGCTATTAACATTCTTCACTCATATATATGCCGCATACCGCTCATATTGGATTTTCTAACCAAGTCCTGCTTCCTACGCCAGTCTCTTGGTGAAACGAAACGACAAAAATATTCTGTTACCTTTTGGCTGTGCCTTGCGAACGACCAATGAGAAGCTGCGACGCTTTTGGCTGTGCCTTGCGAACGACCAATGAAAAGCTGCGACGCTTTTGGCTGTGCCTTGCGAACGACCAATGAGAAGCTGCGACGCTTTTGGCTGTGCCTTGCGCACGACCAATGAGAAGCTGCGACGCTTTTGGCTGTGCCTTGCGAACGACCAATGAGAAGCTGCGACGTGTAGTCTCCTGCACCCATTGGCTGGCGTGTAAGACAGGCCTTTCAAGAAACCAGTTCATGAGCTGTATCGTGGGTACTCGCAGGTTTTGTGACGTCGACCCGTGTCTACCACGCGACGCCTTCTGCCCTCTACGCTCACTCCGCCACTCGGGACTGGGAGTGTGACTCGGACATAGACCAGGCAACGCAGGATACGTGTCCGGACATTCAGGACATCGCGACACAGCTCGTGGAGAACTACCCAGGGAGGGACTTCAATGTGGGTAAACAACAAAGTGCTAGTATCATGCCAAGTTTTTTCGGGCTTAAATCGACGTATACGTAACATAATGATACAATAAACAATTGGAAACGATTGGGCAAACAATTATCGTAACATCACCTCTTGAAGTTAAAGGTTTGTGAAGTAATAGAGCTTCAAGTTGTGGTATTACGCTAACCGTTTATCCAATCATTCACAATTGATTTCTGTATCACTATCTTACATACATCAATAATTAGATTTATTATAGCATGACACTAGCTCTTCGTTTCTATGAGTAAAGGCAAAATATGAGAAATTGTTCGTGCCTCACTAAAAAACATTAGGTTGAATACGGTTGAACTCAAGTTAACGGAGCCGGTATATTCAACGCACTTCGGTTGCGAAGAAATGATTCCTTCATGACCATCCACCAGCCAAGCAATTGATGATGAGGGGCTTTCGAAATGTCCCTCTGTGGGTTTTAAAGTTAGGCATTAAAGATTTATACTCAACTTATTACTAGCGAAATATTGATTCATTATAGCACTTCGTACTTTACACACAGTCTCTCAGCCACGAGTCACACAGTCTCTCAGCCACGTGTCACACAGTCTCTCAGCCACGTGTCACACAGTCTCTCAGCCCCGTGTCACACAGTGTCACTTTGTAAGAAGCAGAAGAAGAACCGACGCCACAATTTTGCATTGTATTGGGGTTCAATTGTTCATTGCTAGTAGGACTCTCTTGTCACTTAGTGTCAGCCATCGACTAGACTCAGTGTTATTTCAGTTGGTGTCCAGACTCATTCAATTAGGAGATCTTTATTTTAAATGCTTTAGATTTAGTCAAAGCCGATAGGTTAGTACGTAAGGATTAGGTTGCATCAGAGACTTTTAATAACCTAAACAGGGCTTCACATTTGTATTTCAAGTATCATATTTGACTGTCCACCTTTTCCACAGGTGGTGATGGGCGGCGGCTACCAAGGTATGAGCCGCAACGCCTCGTCCCTGCTTGGGGACCCAATCGACCTCGAGTGGGGCTGCCTCCGCACCAACGACAGTGACCTCTACGAGCTGTGGCAGGTGAGGATCACTGTGCTTGGTTGGCAAGCACGCTGTATTTGAAGTACTTGATGAACACACACCAAGAGTTTGAAACACTACATACCTTAGAGCAATAAGCTCTTTAGCCGACCTACGTTAGAGTTGGAAAATGTTGTATCCAACATGTCATGTTTAACTCAATGATTACAAGAAATCGTCTATTAATATTTGCCTAACTATATTTTTTAATGTGACATAAAATTTGAAAGTTTATGGATCATGGCGATTCGCATTGCCTTACAACCGTTTTCCTCCACTCCATAACTAAGTAGGAAATCGTGCAATATGAGTTATGAGGGCACCAGTGACGTCACCACCTCCTCTGCTCCAGACCAATCAGGCTGCTGAGGGGAGGAGCTACGCAGCGGTGCGAACTCTCTCGGAGCTGGAGGCGCTGGACCTCGCCAGCGTCGACTATTTGATGGGTAACTAGAAAGTACATCATTGTCTGGGAAAACAATATATATTTGCACTTGGTTTGGAAGTTGCAAACGCGATGGCAAGCATGCCCACTTTAAAATGTTACTAGTGTCATGCATGACGTCATCATGACGTCATATATGTCATACATGACGTCCACATGACGTCGTATATGTCATACATGACGTCCACAACTAACAGATGTTTTGCTTGATTTTTGTGACTTATCCTACGATAACAAATTTAAACTATATCATTGATTTCAGCTAGATAAACTATGTGAAAAATAGCGAATCATTGCGAATATATAATGAGGAACTCATCAGTGCCAGATGACCTGCAGCTCATCTTTATATCAGATTAAAGGATTTCCGAACGAAGGATGTGGTGCTTGTCGAACGATGTAACTTCTTAACTGCGCTACGTGTTCTGGACAACTTTTAAAAACATAGACGAATTCTGAAACGTTTCAATCCACATGAAATTAGTTCAGAGCGTTGTAACCACACGACCAACCGGAAATGTTGTTCTATATCATTAAAAAAACAGTTTTTGGACAGAGGGCTTTATCAGCCCATCAAAACCCAACTTGAACATCAAGAGCCTAAGATTTCAATGTCAGCCTTCAGTAAGGCGTCTTGCAAATACGCCACAGTCATCTCGACGAACTTCGAATGTCCGTAGGGCGTCTTGCAAACACACCACAGTCATCTCGACGAACTTCGAATGTCCGTAGGGCGTCTTGCAAACACACCACAGTCATCTTGACGAACTTCGAATGTCCATAGGGCGTCTTGCAAACACGTCTCAGTCATCTTGACGAACTTCGAATGTCCATAAGGCGTCTTGCAAACACACCACAGTCATCTTAACGGACTTCGAAGGCAGCCACTCCACTCGTTCTATTAGTACCTTCATAATGTGCAAGGAATACGAAATGCGTGGAATCTCGAGTACTAGAAATTCTTAGTTTATGAAAAAGCCGGAAAATCCGGCCAATTGCATCATTTTTTTCAACTCACTTGAATAGCAGTTTTCTGTAGTAAATGTTGGTCACCCCCTGTAGGAATCTACGCAAACGATCACGTGCCCTACGAAAATCTGAAGAGGGAATTCAATCTGGACTTGCCGACGTTGGAAGAGATGACAGAGGCTGCTATCACCGTGCTACAGAATGGGGACAGCGGCTTCTTCCTGCTGGTGAGGGAAAGAGGTTACACCACTGGCTTGCAGCAGGAAAGGTGTAGTTTCTATTTGTTGGTGAGTTACCATGGTCCTAGGAAGCCCTGTGGTCATAACGTACAGTCTGATGCAGCAGCTTTGCGCTGTTAGGAATGGGACGTTGGCGTCCGAGGAAATTCAAACATTCATTACTCGTTTGTAACGAATGTTTATGGTGTTTTCAGAGAGGCAATTTCGGTAATGTATACCTCATTTAGACTTGGTTAAATCGTTTTCTTATAATAGGAAAGGTTGACTGATTCAAAAGATGTGCAAGTATTATGTGTAGGCGATCGTACGAGTTCTTTTGACCTCCGAACTATACTACTAAGCCCACACCATCCTAGGTTTTAATTTTGCTTCCATGGTCCATGAATAAGACCATGTCAGTAATGAAGAAGAGAGAAAGGGGCTTCTACCCGCTGGTGAGATTTTGTTGTTGTTGTTGTTTAGCCCCAGCTCCTCCTGCTGTGGAGGAGTCACGGTTGGCGCACAGGCCAAAATCCGGATGCCCACCGACATATGCATGTTGTGAATCTCGAGGCCAGTGCACCCACACACCTGAGATACTTGAGGCTGGCTCGAGGCAGCGCCATAAAACATGCACAGACGTGACATAATGATCCGGGCGCTGTGGCTAGGCAGGACAACTTGACGTCCTCGACCGGGTTGCGTGCATCCCGGCACAGTCGTCACTGATCGAATGGGGCGTTCCCCTGTCTATGTTGGTATGACTGGAGGACCAAGCAGTGTTTGCCTTAGAGATGATGGGTCTGATGAATAGTATAAATGAGTAGTTATTGATTCCATAGAGTGTCCGTAGGTATGTATGTATGGATAGACATACAGCCATTTCTCCCTAGTTAGGAGGGGGGCTAAGTTAGGCTATCACAGAAGGGGGAAGCGTCCAATCTCCTCGCCACAAGACCTCCGTGATCATGCAGAGGCTCGAACTCGCGACATGCAACACCAGAGACTGACGCAGCAGTCGGACACGGTAACCACTCGGCCACGGCGGTCCGTAGGTGGTTGAGGCAAATACCCGGAGTACGTTCAGTCTATATTTGGCTTTAGTGCTGGTGATGTTTGTGTGAGATCTGAACATCATTCCTGTGTTATATGTTAGGAAGGATCGTGATAGTGGAACTCTGAGTGTACCGCGGGTGAAGTGGTGTTCATTATCTGGTGTTTAGCAATGTGAGGGGTGACTCCTTTCTGTTGTCCTGCAGCCGGACTTCGAGGGAGTTTAGATATTGCTGCGAGTGTACAGCTGCGGTCTTTTGTTTGAGGTGTCGTGTGATAATAGAAAAGTCATGTGCGTGTTAGCTGGTGTAGGTGCTGGGTTGTGCTGCTGGTGAGTCGACAGAAACAACGACGTCCTCCATCAAACCTGGAGTACGAATCATTTGGGTCGTAGAGTTCTCAGAGGAAACCACTGAAGGCCATTAACCAGATCAGGATCGCCGTTTCCAGCCTGATCAGGTAAAATCGCAAACTAATTTTTTTTACCATTCATTTTAAAAGGCGACAATCATGCCAGAAAACGTTTCGACCTAATGTATGCAACATAGTGATACAGTTAAAAATTTGATTTGATTGACCAAAGTTTTTTCGTGGTATCACCTCATGAAGTTGCTGATTTGTGACGTCAGTAAGTGATTGTTTTTACCACTTTTTAAAAGTAAAAACATATTATGACATCACAAACATTCTCTTCATCACTTATTTCATGTATCTACATTCTAACTAATTATATTTTGACAGCAGACTCGCCTTTCAAATTCAGAGCTGAATAATTTTCGTCTTCTTTGCCGGTCAGGTTGAAGGAGGTCGGATCGATCTGGCGCATCACGACAACCTGGCTAACACGGCTCTAGATGAGACGGCTGCTTTCGACGACGCCATCCGGAAGGCGATAGAGATGCTCGGGACAGAAGTGAGAACCAAGTCCATGGTCGTGTCTCAGCAAAGGGACGGAGGGGGATGTCTCACCATTGAGGTCCAAAAATATGAAGAAATACATAATGAACTTTCAAGAAAACCGATTTTATATTAGTACATTTATTGACTGAAACGATTTCACATGGCAATCAACAACAATGCTTTAATCTACACGCCATTGACTAAATTTAAGCCAACGATATTTAAATGAAGGTCTTAAAGGAAAGGTAGCGCATTATTAGAGCTCGTCGCCTGGGGTCCCATTACACACTCAGTATCTGGTATTTGTCCCGATATATGGTGGAACCACTATGGTGTAATTTTTTGGTGTTTCTGAAATAAACTGGTTATCTGGGATGTTTACTTCGAGGATGCAAAGTAATACCTGCAGCACTTCGCCTTCCACTCCCTCATAAGTTAGTTATAACATATAGCATATTCAGAAGGTGTGGATCAACGTGTACAGCAACTTGCTGATTGTCATCAAATGTCACTAGTTGAGTTCGACTGTTGCTGCTTGGTAGCAGCGGCCCCAAACAGAAACAGTTCTCCGAGCTGCCGATGTAGCAGAAGCTTCTCGGCTACAAGAATTATAACTTACACAGAAGTATTTTCCTTTTTTGCACTGATGTAGTTGCTTTAGCTGCTGAGACAGTCACCGTAGGTAGTCAGACTCCAGAACCAACTCCTCGGTCGATGATGGACTAAGTGAAACAGCCGAACAGGTCGGTGCAACTTAACGTCAGTTGTGTGAGGTGCAGTGCAAGAGGTGGAGGTTTGAATTGATGCACGGGTAATGCAAAGTTGACCGTTATGCTCGCTACTGATGTTTTCAACTCAGCTACCAGCACAGCAAAGAGCTATGCTTCAAGTTTGGCTTACCATTCTTGTAGGGTTGAGGAAAGCTATGTGGAATTCAGTTCCGTGCATCCCTCAGAAGCTCAGGAGACCCGGGTTCGATCCCCAAAGTGAAAATCTGCTCCTCAATGCATATATTGGTATAATGGGTGTGAGTCAGAATCGTTTCAATATTATTATCTCAAGGTGAAAAGTGCTTCATTTGTAGTTGAAGCTTAAGACATAATTATTAAACAAAATATATTCAACTATTGTGGTTGTTACCTAACAATTTTAAATTGACCATTCAATGAGAATAAGGGTTGTGTTTCAATAAATGTTTATCGATTGACAGTGAACTCGTTCAAATCAAAGTACATAAAAGTACGTAAGAGTAGAAATACATAAGGCGGTACATTAAATAAGATACACGTATTAGAGATTAGAAGACGTTTGACGGGCCATTCCAATCCGTTTGGCGGGCCATTCCAGTCCGTTTGGCGGGCCATTCCAGTCCGTTTAAAGGACCATTCCAGTCCGTTTGGCGGGCCATTCCAGTCCGTTTGGCGGGCCATTCCAGTCCGTTTGGCGGGCCATTCCAGTCCGTTTGGCGGGCCATTCCAGTCCGTTTGGAGGGCCATTCCAGTTCGTTTGGCGGGCCATTCCAGTTCGTTTGGCGGGCCATTTCAGTTGGTTTGGCGGGCCATTCCAGTTGGTTTGGCGGGCCATTCCAGTCCGTTTGGCGGGCCATTCCAGTCCGTTTGGCGGGCCATTCCAGTCCGTTTGGAGGGCCATTCCAGTTCGTTTGGCGGGCCATTCCAGTTCGTTTGGCGGGCCATTTCAGTTGGTTTGGCGGGCCATTCCA
>SDVV010034819.1:0-11130 GCA_016164225.1 Gammarus roeselii
CATATATAAATATAGAGCATAAAAATGGAAATGCTCATCTCAACACGTTTGGTCACGGGCGCAAATTGAGATACGCCTGAGCAGCAGCATAATTATTTGTCTTGTCACCGTAACGCAGCGCCTGTATTCTGGGTGGCAATGATTTTGACAAATATTTATTCAAAATATTTGCGCTTAAACACAGAATCAGCAAACAAAAAGTAACACAGAATCGTTGTTGTACACGCCTCAGCCCAGTTCATTGCCATGGTCACTTTCATCGTCATAGTTACGTGCATACGCCACCGTCAGTTTTTTTGACATAGTTACATTCACCGCCAGAGTTACGTTCATCCATAGAGTTACGTTCATCGCCATAGTCACGTTCATCGTCATAGTTACGTTCAAACAACATAGTTATGTGCATCGCCATAACTAAGTTCATTCCCATTGTTACGTTCATCGCTATATAGTAACGGTAATACTTCATAGATACGTCCATACGCCATTGTTGCGTTCATACGTCATAGTTGCGTTCATACGCTATTGTTATATTCATCGCCATATCTACTTTCATTCGCCATAGTTACGTTCATCGTCATAGTTACGTTAATAGCCATAGTAACGTTCATACGACATAGTTACGTTCATCGGCATTGTTACGTTCATACGACTCAGTTACGTTCATCGCCATAGCTACGTTCATTCCCTGGGTTACGTTCATCGTCATAATTACGTTCTTACGGCATAGTTACGTTCATACGCTACGGTCACGTTTATTAACATAATAACGTTCCTACGACATAGTTACGTTCATCGCCAAAACTATGTTCATCTCCATAGTTGCGTTCATTGTTGAGATTACTTACTTCGCCATAGTTGGGTTCATCGCCATAGTCGCGTTCATTGTCATAGTTACGTTCATCGTCATTGTAACGTTCATCGCCATAGTTACGTTCGTCGAAATAGTTACGTACATCACCATGAATACGTCATCGCCGCAGTTACGTTCATCGCCATAGTTACGTTCATCGCTGTCGTTACGCTCATTGACATCGCAAAAATCACATAGGATTGTTTTAGAACTATTGACAGGACAAATGAAGGTATTTATGGGAATAATTTCTTGGGTCTAGCAACAGCTGCGTGAGGTATCACCAAATGCAACACCGATACCGGGTCTGGTTTCGACGTTTTTGTCTCCTTTGTTCTGCTCATTATAAATTGACCACTAGACGCTGTTCGAACACCCATACAAAAATGAAAGAGCGTTGGAAGCCATTATGTTCTTGCACTGCCGTTGATTTCAGTAGGAAATGGTTTTGTTCAATGAAGGTATTATCCAAAATAAAATGAAACGAGGTTGATATGTCACCATCAATTAACTTCCAGTATTCAATGTAAATGTTATCATTTCTAGTTGAATATAGAAGGCTTCTGTTTCTATTCAGTATGAATGAGTTTACTGTATAAGTATATTTTCTCATAAAAATTTAAGTATATGATTCAATCATGCTTTCCACGAACACAGGTTTTTGGTATTCTACGTTTTTAAATCAGCTAATGGATATCTTCTCCAGTTTCCTCCTCTCCTCCTCCGGTGCGAATTCTCCGCAGTTGCAGTTGTCTGGCAATGCAGGAGCGTTACTGTGGTGTTGGGTCAAATACAATATTTGCCCGTTAGTATTCCAAGACGCGTCGTGGATGATACAAGCTGCGAGAACATATAGCTCTTATCTACGCGTTCCTGAAAGTTAATGCAAACTGCAGTAGTTCTTATAAAGAAGTCATTTGAATTGTTGCATGGAATTGGTCTGGGAATCAGATCCACACACACAAATCCTTGAAGCAATTTCTTAGACGGCCATAAATAGCACTAGGTCTGTTATTGCAGGAGATGATTCGAACTAATAAAATCCAGTCTATTCATTAAATATCTTACGGGAATGGTGTCATGGTAAGCATTGTAGTACACAACAACATAATTGTTTTTTTAATTTCAAATATATAATTCACCGCGAGATACCGCAGCCTGATATAACCTCATAATGATATATATTATCAGTGATGGACATGCATATGTTAGTCATAACATGTACATTCCTGACTAAAATGGTCACATTAAGATCTTGAATATCCTTTCATAGTGTGTTCTATAATATTCCAGTATACGTACGATTGAATTATATGCTTACAATTCTATGCTACGAATAGTTGGATCTTACTTACATTGGCCAGCTCTGATCAAGCAATTCCATGAGTGGTTCCCTGCCCTGAATGGTTCATTGCTTGCGTGATACCAAGTATCGTCACCTGCTATAAACGGGGCCTCGTTTGCCAAAGCCACTGCCACTGACGGCTCTCAAATACCTTGAAGCTTTATGAGCCAACCGCAGCGGCTGCGAATAGAATACTTGTTCAGAAATGGCAGGTTGCTCTTATTTATCTAAACGCTGTGTGACAGTACATGAACATAACCGGCTTGATCGTGATGTTGATCGCACATTTCAAATTATTGTTTGGAACTGCACTCGAAATGACGTAATTTATCTAATACTCATCTTCAGGTTAAGAAAACTCATTATTTAAACCTTGGTTTAGCCGTTTATAGGTTCAGAGTGATCTCATGTTTTCCATTTTCTTACCTCTAACCAATAAGATCGTAAACATGTTATTCCGTCTTTAGACAATTAACCGATGTCACGCAATTACCCAAAATTGTTGGCAAATGAAAGAGTTATTTATCGTTAGATTAATAATTATTTGAATTCTATACCAAATTATTTGTTATTCAGAATTTTTCCTTATATGACGATGATATCTGATACATCAAACTTGTTCAACTAATATGTAAGATTTATCCAACATACGAGAACATTCACTACAGCCATTCGTTGAATTGTCACTGCCAGGACGCTTATGACTGAATCTCTCTGCTCCTTTTATCTCGAACTCGTTTGCTCTCATCTTTGTTTGCTTGCTGAAAAAGTCAAACTAACTCTTCCACATCGCGATCGCCTTAATAACCATCCTGTTTGTGTTTGTTTTTTGTGTGTCCCGGACGGTTGTGGTGAGGGGCTGGCAGCGGGGGTAGCAGAGAAGAGGTAGCCAGAGTATTTTGCAAGGTGCTAGGATCGCTCCCCTTAACGAAAACAACTTTGTTGAGAACACTCACATTGGATGAGCTGGTCATTGCACAGTCAGAGAAGTATCGTCTACCGATTTCTTTCCTTACTCTTCATCCCCGCGACCACTCTTTGAATTTAATTTTGGCCAACATTTATACACCGAAAATGATATTAAAGCAATAAAAGTTGGAGCATAATTATGCAAGCATCATACCCAGTATTGCTACATTCAGCTATTATTGAAATGTCTTAATGGATCTTTCAGTTGATCTTTGACTGAAAAATATTTATCACATATTTAATGGTGCGACTTGATATTATTATGTTGATACCATCATTTTATGTCTTGTTAATTAATCACAATTCATCTAGTTAAAAAGGATCAACATTTTACAGTGTCAAGTAACAATCAAGAATCTGGGCGCTATGTTTTTTTTTACATTGAGCTAAACTATTTCTTTCAAATTAATTTGAACCGTTTTCCGAATCATTGTCCTGAGATCAGCAGCTCAGTATGTTTAATGAAGTGCTTTGCATTCTTGTTTGCTATTATAATTTTTCTTCCTGACATACGTGTCAAGTAATTTCATATTGTCAGTCATCGTGATGTGTTCCTCACCACAAATTGACCCTCACCGCCAACTTTTCCTCACCGACAACTCCGCGCCACCAACTTGCTCAACACCACAGCTGCTCCTAACCGTCCACTGTTCCTCACCGCCAGCTGTTTCTCACCGTCACCAGCTATGCACCACCAACTGCCCATTTCCCTCAACAGCTCCGCCGCAACTGCTTCTCACCAAAAACTGATCCTCACCGCCAACTGCTCCTCACCGTAAACATCTCTTCATTGCCAACTACTCCTCACCGTAAAATGCCTTCATCACCGATTGCTTCTCCCCGCAAATTGTTGATCTCCACACGCTCCTCTTCCCTACGAACTGGAACTTGTATCCCCAAATACACCCATTCACCTTCCAATTCATTTGCCTTCAGGCCCGAATCTCCTCTGGTCTTGCATTTAGCTTTCTGCAAGCCAGCACGATGCCAGGAGATATATATATGGGTTCAGTCATTTCTAAAGGAGGGCACGGACAAGTTCGGCCATTCAAAAGGAGCCAATCAGCAACCGCGAGGCCACAGACGTCACCGTGGTCATCGCTGCTACCGCAGTCAGAAAGAACATGTGAAATAACAGATCATTTTGAAAATAAATTCAGTCATCATTCCAGTGGAGTGAAATCTCAATCTTTGTCCGTCCCTTTCTCATTAAACCTAGTTCGAGCGCCCACTGTTTATGCATCTTGCAGTGTTGCACGCACCATGCTGCAATATTTGATATTGGAGATGAAGTTCAGTTGCTGAATTAAGCAATTATTGTTGAATTATATGATTTCAAACACATCACATTTGAACAAAATTTTGTAATTCATCACTAATTATTATGTTTTTCTATTGCATTGATAGTTTATTAAATACATAGCTCTACCGTATGTCTACTCAACCAGCCTCATCCAAACCGAAAGCGAAATTGCCATAAGATCTTGGAGACAGTTTGGCGCGTATTATTTGTTGAAATAATATTCAATAGAAACTGCTGTAGAGGTCCCACTCATGACAGGCGGATATAGGCAGGAGTTGTGGGAGTAGAGAAAGAGATGTGAGCCTTTTTCGTATAATGCGCGTCGACTGACTACGATACGGAAGAGCTGGCAATGATAACTAGTAGAAAACTGCGTTTTTGTTTGGAACACTTCTATTGTGAACTACCAAAGAATTGATTAGGTGCTTCTGTTCACCAACCTACCAAACATATGACAATCTAAAAACGCGCGACAACTGCAATCTTTACCTACCGGACATAGGAGCATCAAATAATTCTTCCATCGGAGAGCTCAGCCTAATCATATTCATAGTTACACACATGCATTGAGATGTTCAAGTATTCGTTTTTATAAAAAACCTCAAACACATATCAGCAAAACAACATCAGCAAACAACAACATCCCTTCAAAGTTTAAACTTGATTCTTTTTAACTGTACACATGAAACCCCCTTTGAGGTACATTGAAATATTACATGATTTAGAGAAGTTTCATGTCCAGCAACTAACATTGAATATGCGGAGGTTTAGAAAATTAAAGGGTTTGGTAAACGAACTGACATAAATTTTCCTTTGGAGGGAACATGAATTAGGACAACATTTTCCCCATGGATCTGAGATCTTATGAAGTGACACTTTAAGGCAATATGCCTTGAACGTTGCTGGTGCAACGGATGTTTAGCCAAGTCTGTAGCTCATGGGTTATCAACAAAAAATAGTTTCTGGTTTTAATTCTCCCGTCATATCCATGGACAGCAGGCTAAGGGAAAGTTAGCTTCTTGAGAAGCACGAGTCGTGTCAATATGTTCAGCTTCACAGATAAAGAGGGCGATAACACTTTGCCTCTCTGATTTCTAATGAAATCAGGGAACTAACTTCTAATACATTACAGTAATGGTCAGAGAAGCTCCTTCGGTCAACTGATCTACCCCAATCTGAGTCGCAATAGCCAGTTAAACAGAAAGTCATTGCAGAATTTGTGAAGTTTAAACTATAACTAATAGTACTTTTGAGGTACTTGAGAAGAAATTTGCTCATATTAAGGCGGGCATTTGCTGGCCTTGCCAAATGACGAGATAGTATTGTTTCATATAACAAACAGAAGATCTAGTGTGCAAGCGAGGTCGTCTCTCCATCCCACAATGCACAGAGACAACAATACGTTTACGTAGATACGCAGTAACTCTTTCCGTTCCTGTACGCGCCAGCATACGTATACACGCAATCGAAACAAGCTTCTAATTTAACCCCGATAAGGTCAATCTTTGCGGACAAAGGGTGTGCGAACCTACCAGAATCAACAATGTTCGTGCCCTACGGGGGAGCCTGCGATGACTCGCGGGCTCCGGTGGGAATGAGGCTTAAATCAAATCAAATCAGGTTTAGTGCATTCCATCAAATAAATCAAACTACCAACAATTACCTGGTACAATTTAGGATCAGATAGATCTATTGAGTCGGAATCATCTGGTTCGTTCACACAAGGGTCATTTGGGATAGCCTCATTAATGCAGTCTGATATTTTAAATTTAGTCGCGATCTTCTCAATGTGTTTGGACTGATTCCTTTGCCAGAGGTATCATTAACTGTGAACTGAATTCCCAGATACCAAGAAATGTTCCCACATTGTCATTCTGAATTTTTGTGACAGCTTAACAGAAATCAACAATTCTAAGTTAGGAGCAGCTACTATGATATCGTCAACCCAAGACAACAATTATAATAATTTGTGGTTATCTTGCTTCTTCATGAACACACAATAGTCACATAGTAACTGCACAAACAATTGACTAATAAGCAAAGTATGGAGCAGATTGTTTCAAATTCTACCACTCTGCTTCACACCGTACAATGTCTTTTTGAGTTCATACCCAATATCACCATTGTCAGACTTTGCGTGAATAAAACGTGTTGACTGTTCGACAAAAAACTTCGCACTCAATTCCGGTGTTCATGTAAGCGGTCTTCGCGTACTTTTGGTGAACCACGTATCCTCTTGACAGGCAACATCCATTAACATCCTGACTGACGTGATGCGGGCAAGAGGTGAAATGTTCCTGTGTAATTTATATCTTCAACCTGGAAGTATCCATTAGCGACGTACCTCGCTTTGAAGTTATCTCCAAGTAGTGTAAAGTGTGACGAAACTTGCCCTGGATGCAAGTGTGGCGAAACGTGCCCTGGATACAAGTGTGGCGAAACGTGCCCTGAATATAGGGGTCCCTAAACGTGCCCTGAATTATGGGTAGTAAGGAGGGAGTCAGACGCGCGGGACCGGATGTAGGTCGGAGTCACTGATAAGCGGGGTCCCTAAAAAATGCCTGGTGAATATTGTATTGCTTGGTAATGATTACTGATGGTTTGAAAATAGGTATTGTATGGGGTAAGTATTTGTATGAATTAATTTTAAAGTTTCTTAAATTGACTTTTTCGCAAGAAATGTTAGCCTGCTACGTATTGATTTGGCTGTATATGTAGGATTGAATTATTTTTGATAGTATATCGTATTATTTGGTTGCGCTTATAGCGTTGTGATGCCATTTCATTTGGGTATTTATTGCAAATCTTTGCTCAAGCAATCAGTTGTTTTAATTTAGTGACACTTATAGCGTTGTGATAGGATTTGTGAATAGGTATTGTAAAGGGTAAGTATAATTATATGATTTTCAAGTTTACATGATTGGCATATCCGCATGAGGTGGTGGCCTGGGACATAGTAGGTAGGCTATATGTGTATGATTTTTTTATCTCTTAATTGGATAATTTTATATCGTGGTATTTAGTATCGCATGCATCCCTGTTATTTCAATGGGTTTGTATTGCTGGATCATTATTTTATTCATGGTATTATTGAACGATGTAGTCACCGTTGTAACAGGATGTCGTTGCTCGATCATTGGCATTCCAAGGTTTGACATCTTATTCTTTATTAGTGATTACCATAGTATGTACGAGGTTTGTTATTATAGAGCATAAATCTATAATATTTGATTGAAACTTTCCGCTTTTTCCCCTAGTATATATTTATTTTCGGAGTTTCATCAGGGCACAGCGGTAAGATTCAATTAGTAGGCGCAGATACGTACACGTATTTTTCAATCCGTATGTCTGCGGACAATGAAACAAGTTTTAGATTATATTTATATATTTATTAAATAGTTACATTGAAGCATTTAAATTATTTATATCAACCTATTTTCATCATTTTAGGTGCGTTTGCAGGGGTATACGTTTCACGTATTCTCAATGCGTACGACTATGGACGATGAAACATGTTCAAGTTCATTTTTTATTTATATATAACATGATTAAATAGGAACATTTACATATAAGGAGCAGCCATTTGAAAATGTTATCACTGCTATATAAGGCAGACCTCGATCCATCAATGTCATACAGAGACCTTATTTCGAGTCGCATTCCTCTCGTGACCCTGCCTAATAGCCAGATTGCATCTGTACATGTCGGTTTACGGTACCTTTTAATCACTGGTCGCGTTGCTGGTAGGAATATCGTTATAACACATTTGGACATGCAGTAGGGGACCCCCTAGGCAAAAAGTTGGATGGGCTTGGGAAAATTGGGTGAGATTAGCTTGTTCGAATAAGTTAATGTTCGTCCACGGTGTAAGGGTTTATTGAATAGGCATATCCGCAAGAAATGCTAGCTTGGTGCATATCAATTTTGCAGTATGTGTAGGATTGTATTATTTTAATGCTATATGGTATTGCAATATTTATTCGATTTGGCTGCATATGCGAATGTCTCTGGTCAATGAAACATGTTCAAGTATATGTTTTATTTATTTACATAGGCACATATACATATAAGGAGCATTTACATTTTAGGAACATTTACAGAATATAACCTGAAGACGTGGACATACTATCGTCATTCACCCGACTACACACGCCAAAGACAGCCTCTCCCTGCTTAGGTCTCTTTCATGTAATATCCATTCGTTCATCGACATCATCATCACCCAAGACACATCGTTTCCTCTTTTTAGTGACGGTAGGTTCAATAGCAATTGATTTTTTGGGAATGTCTGGATGCCAATAGGCAAGAGTTGTGCACGCATCGATATAGTAGCGCATAGTTAGTTATACAATATTAGTCAAATTGGAAGTAATGAGTGGATTTAGTTTGATTTGTTTCCAAGCCAGCCGCAGCATTGTATGATTTTCCTAGCCTGCCACCTGTCTCTTTCTTTAGAAGTTACACACCTTTTATATATAGGATCATTGTGAGCGTTTGTGTGTATGTTGCCCGAAAAGCTACTCAGCTTATTTAGAGGGGCTTGTTTTATAGGCAGTTTTCTCTTATATAACAATGAATAAGTTTGATTTTGATAGTTACAACCTTACTGAGATAATTTTAATATTGCGTACAGTTTGAAGCTGGCATGCTCGCGCGTGACTGTTATGTACGGTTCTAAAGTGTGTGTGTTTGTTTTCTGGTTAAGGATTTCTCTATATTGTTCATGTCTGATTTTAGCTGTGTCTGGCAATTGACGCCTTTAGCAGCTGATTTTGTGGCGCTGGACTCGAGCAACATACTGTAACACTTCTGTTGCAAGCAAATGATTTCACTCTAGAAGGCGTTGGTTGTTCCACTTTTCAGTAGTCCAACTGTCCTTTCTTTGTTTCATTGTACAAGGGATAATTTTTAGGTAGTTGGAGAAGTCCATGTATTCAACCAGAGGAGCTTTCTGCATTTCCGCCTCAATGAGCGAGACGTTGTCATCGTATTGGGGTTTCAGTGTCCCATAAAAGAAGCTGTAGACTTTTGCTTCAGCTTCTGTTTGGAGCTGATGAGATAAATATTTATACATCTACGATACTTGAGGTAACCGAGAACAATTGAAATTGCAAAGTGTTCATCGCATTTTCAATAATAGGCATAATGTATTGCAATTCATTGAATGTCATGTTGCATAACTGCAAATTTTCATTGCTAGTCATTCGAGGTAAATTTCAGGATATTGCAAACAAACATTTACAAACTATATTTATATTGCTAATATTTTTTTACAAATATATGTTAGGAGATTACCTGGGTTGTTCATTTATACGTGAACATAACTATTCACTCCGAAAATTCGATGGGAGGGGGTGGGGCAACTGTGCTAAACATAAGGAATGATTTCGCCCGCCCTCTCTGGTCTTATCTTAATCCTCGGTATTAGTGACACTCTGCGGTGTCTTTATCGATGATAAGCATTATTTCCCACCTGAAGGTGTCGCCTCGTCATTTTGATGTCGAATTTATCATCTGGGTGTGTGTTTTTTCTGATCTATTGGGTTCTGGACTTTTGCCCTTAGAAAACATTTTAGATAGACGGAAACCTTCCAAACAAAACCTTGTAACCAAAACTTAGTTTTGTAGTCTTCAGCGAGTTTTTTCTCGAAGTTAATATTTTTTATTATAGTTCCATGTTTATGACATAGAATCGTTTCAGGTTTTTTCATACTGGCGCCGACATTACCATTCAGTATATTCCCGCAGATTTCCGAAGTATACCTATTTCTTCTAACACTCAAACGTTTGAGACATGATTCTCTCTCTTCATGTTTCATTTCCAACAATTCTGAAACAAAGTCATATAAACGTTTGATTTTTTTGTACAATTTTACACTTCTTATACATGAGTAGTTACATGTGGTGCGAAAGTTGCGCTGGAAAAGTGGTGCGAAAGTTGCGCTGGAAAAGTGGTGCGAAAGTTGCGCTGGAAAAGTGGTGCGAAAGTTGCGCAGGAAAAGTGGCGCGAAAGTTGCGCTGGGAAAGTGGCGCAAACGTTGCGCTGGAAAAGTGGCGCGAAAATCGCCCTGTGAAGGAATTAGATTGGCGATAATTAGTGACTCTATGTATACTTTTGTTGAGGAATTAGATTGGTGATAATTAGTGAATGCAAATATGCTTTAAGTTAAGGAATTAGATAGATGATAATTAGGATGTATGTTATTTGTTAGTGTGTCTGACTCAGTCGCTGTATTTCTCGGACATTGTAGTTATATGTTAAGACAAATTGATCAAGTTAGTTACAGATGATACGTAGAGATACCAAGAACGCAGGTTTTTTGTGACTCGGCTAATGCATTTGTTAGATCGCATCTCGACTGATCTGTTCTATTTGGGTCAAGTGAGGTACTGTTGGTACATAGAGCTTGCCGTGAACGGAGTTTTTTTTTGTGACTCGACCGAATATGCTTTCAGTGAAGGAATTAGATACGCGATAATTAGTGAGTACTTATATGATTTTGTGAAGGAATTAGATTGGCGATAATTAGTGACTCTATGTATGATTTGTGAAGGAATTAGATATAGGATGACTAGATCTTTGAACCTTTAATCGAATGTATTGGTTAGGATGTATGTTATTTGTTACTGTGTCTGACTCAGGCACTGTATTACTCGGAC
>SDVV010034820.1:0-11130 GCA_016164225.1 Gammarus roeselii
CGGAAAGTAAAATAGCACCAGTTTGGTGTCCCTGTTAAATGAATTCAAACCTTCCCGACTGATTCTTAATCGTCTAAGTCAGGATTAAAAAAAATTCTGACTTATCTGTTTAGTTTCTATGCTGACAGCGTCATAGAGACAACCCGCTGCTCGCTGAGCCTCTTATTGGAGACAATCGTTCACTCCGGCATTTCTGCCTTGAGCGGAGAGACACTTATGATTCCACTGCAGCGGTATTCTAGTTATTCAACCGCATCAAATGTAACATTTTAGAGTTATGTGAACATCACAAAATATAAGGAGCAATAAGACAGAACCAGGTAACAACTTCCACCTTCTTTTGGAATTCTACGCAACGAAACTGCAGTTGCTACACTCTTCTCTAAGCCCTCTTATTGGTACTAACCTCGAACGTTTCGTTGAATTTTTCCTTGTTCTTGCTGGACGAACCCATGGCCTCAAGCTCCTTTGCCCTAAGCTCCAGGGCGGCAAGTCCTGCTTCCAGAGACCGAATAGACAACTCAAATCTTTGCCATTGTTCGATCAGCTGCTGAACCTTAGCCCGCCTTGTATCTATCTTCAACAACGCCATTTTCCACTGCTTGGTGATATCCACCAGTTCTTGCCCAATGTTGGTTGGTCCAGCCTCCCCTGATTTCATGATCAGGGCATTGGCCTTCTCGGTGAACTCCTGAATGACAGAGTTTTGATCGTAGAGTCTATTGCGTTCTTCATCAACCCTCAGGAGAATGGATCTTAATGCAGCAATGTTTTGAGCGGAATCATCAGGGGATAAGTTGCTACCAGCAGAGTGAATAAGAGCTTTGCATTTGTCTTTCGCAGACTTGTAATCCGTAAAGCCCTTGATGCTCTTCTCCCACACAGACTTCTTCTGCTTAGCAAGTTTTGTAACTTCATCCAAATCTTTTGTCAATTGTTGAAGTTCATCGGTGAGTTCCTCCTGTTCCTCGCTGCCGAGGGAAGGGATGATCCTTTCCGAGGTTTGTCCGAGTTGTTGCAGGGATTCACCGATCAATCTCTCACTCGCAAAGAACGCGTTGTGATCTTCTAATTCGTAGTTTAGGTTCTCTAAATCAATCTCCTTCTTACTCTCCAGCCTTTCTTTGGCTTTGTCAACCCAGTCACTAATCTTGGCGCTGAATTCTTCATAGTCCACTCTGAGCATCTTGGCATCTGTTAGATACTTCATACGGCTCTCTAGTTCTAATGGGTACGTCGACAGAACCATATTAGCCTCGGATATTCTTTCTTGAAGGATGTAGGGTAGTCCAGTCTCCTTCTTTGATCTCTCGATGATGTCCATTACCTTCTTTAATTGATCTTTGATGTCTTTGCCCAACTCGTTGTGAGATTTGATTTCATCGTCAGCGCTCTCGACTTCGAGTGTCAAGAGAGGCCTGGACTTGAGATCTGACTCCTGCTCAAACAACCATTCCATGGCTGTGTTCAATTCCACTTGTAACTTTTTGTGACTCTCGGCTGTGGTTTCGTGTTCCTGCTGCTTGCTCTCAACTTCGCGTCGGAGATTTGCGACTCCAGAGCGAAGAACTTGCAGTTGTTCCATGATGGCGTTGCGATCTTCAACATGGCCTTCTTCACTGATGATGGTACCTTTGTCCTGCGCTGAAGTCAATTGACCTTCACACTCTTGAATGCGAATGATGACTGCAGTCAGTTTCTTAAGCTTGTCTGCGACGGTCATTTCGCTGTTCTCGATATCTTTGAGAATTGTGTTGTACCTGTTGACGAAGGCACCGATTTCCGTGGTTAAGGAAGTGTACTGCTGACGAACCAAAATCAGCTGGCGAATACGAGTGATTTGCTTTTCCAGAATAGTCATAAGTTCCTGTTGTTGTTTGATGAGTTCTCGCATCTCTTCCATCGTGACATCTGGACACTTTCTCATCTCTTCCAATCCTTTCCGGAATTCAGAGACTTTCTTCATGACGGCTTGGTAGGCCTGAAGAAGTTTTTGAGCATCATCAACAGTTCTTCCCACGGGTCTACTCAAAGCTCTGGCTTCCTTCTGAATATTGGCCAGAGTGTTGGTACTTTGAACCATTCGTTCGGTCATCTTACGCTGAGTAAAAATGGCATCTCGAATTTGTTCAATCTTATCACTAAGACCAGAGTTGACAAATCCGGTTCTGTCTTGAAGATCTCGCACAACTTCACCCAAATGAAATTTATCTGCTTCTGTTAGGTATTCGAGCAGATCTGCGCACATATTAGCAATGCTGTTGACTCTCCTGTTGGCTTCTTCTTGCTCATCTTCTAGCTTCTCCATTTTTTTCAAGTGCTCCTCAAGAATATCAGCTGTGTTCAGACTCCTAGTATCAGTCTGTAATGCCATTTCCGCTTGATGAATCCATTTTTGAGCGATGTCAACCTGACGCTCGAAATCTTTGCGTGCTTCAACCATGTTCAGAATACAATTCAGGGTACCCGAGAGCGTTTGCCTTAAATCCTTGATGTTGTCGATAATTTCACTCATGATATCTTGCAATTCCTCTGTGTCTTCTTCATCGCAATCTTTTAACAGTGAGTCTGCCTGACGCTTGGTGGCTGCTAGTGTGCTGTCAGCATACAACTTCATGTCGACGTCGAGTTTCTTGTATTTTTGGCACACTTTCTCGGCTGCTTCCGCTTTAAGAGGCAACAAACTTGGGCATGCAACCTCAGACTCTTTGCTGCTGGTCCAGGCTGTAATCTGCTCCAGAGTTTGTTCGAAATTGTGGCGCTCCTCAAACGCTGTGATTAGGTTGTCCTTGATTTCATTGATACGAACAATAATTTCTTCTTGCTTCTTTCTAGTTGATTCAATTTGATCTTCCAGTTCCTCAATTTCAGACATCTCAACGTCTCCTTTTATGTTATCCAACGTCTTTAGAATTTGAGACAAAATGACGTTCTTACTGGTCACCTCTTTCTGAAGGTCCTGTAATATGAAGAATTGATAAAAAAATTGTAAACACGGCAGAAATGAGACACGCGTTAACACAATTTATACGAGCACATTATAATCAATAAATAAAGAAACCGATAGAGTTATTAATTATACATAAATAACAATCATAAAACCGAATGGATGATTCCATATGAGGTCTAAACATTGATTTTACTTACATTAACGTCCAGAATTCTGATCTCGGTGTTTTTGCTGGTGAATCCCAGCATAGATAAATCGTCCAAGAATTCGGTCTTCTCCTCTAACCATTCGAGTAAATCTTCCGTGTTTTTCTTGGCATCTTCATAGCCTTTCCTGGTCATTTCAATTACCTGTTTTTTCTTGCCCACCCTTTTCTTCAAGTCTCCGTACTTCTTTTGTACAGAGCGCAACTGCTCATCAACTTGCTGGTTGTCTAGGCTGCTAAGCTTCGGTTTTATTTCTGATGCCTTTTCACTTAGTTCTTCCACCTTGGAGTTAGCTTCCTTGAATTTGTTCCATAGCTGTTGTACCTCTTCGTTGCGTCTTTTGGAGTCTGGGTGATCACCCTTGTCGCACTTCTCCAGTGCCTTAATGATCGTATCAAACCAGCTGTAAACGGCTTGAAGTTTGCCACGATATTCTTCGATGCTTCCAATTACCTCACTGCGGGTGTCGATGATATTGTTAACCTCTTCTTCAAGGGAATTCATTTGACTTCTAATGTCATCGTCATCAGAGTCTGGGGTGAGAGTCATCTGTTTTACTTCAAGATCATCCAAGATGTTTTGTTTGTCGATGATCTTGCTACGGAGGTCGTTCAGCTGGGCCATCTCATTAGCCTGAGCTTCATGTCGCAGTTTGACAGGTTTGTTTCGGAGCTCCTCTATGAGGGTTTGGTGCTCCTCAATCCATTTCTTGATGTTTTCGTTCTGCTTCGAGAGGTCCTCGAGCTCAGTGACTGTGCTGCTGATCGACGAGATTCGAACTTGGATCTGAAAGCAGAGAAACCAAAGTGAAAATTGCTTGTCTAACAAAGTATGTTGCAATACAGCAATCAGTATATTTTTGTAGACACGGTAATAATACCTCTGATGGTTGAGACCTGATCATAGATCAAGAGCACCAAGTTCTGGTTAAGAGGCTTGATGAAGTTCTTGGAACACTGATTTAGCAGTAAGGGATTATGATTAAATTTCTGAAACAGCTCAGTTTTCTTGGAGTACTTAGTAATCATATCCTTACTATTAACGGCAGACAGGTCTCAACGACTCTCCTCACAAGGGAACCTAACTGAAATATCAGTTGGTTCCACCACACCAAAGTGGCAAAATCGTGGACGTGTTTATCAACACACAAAGCATGTTTAGCTACCTTCAGGGCAAGACATCTTTAGCAGCATTTGAAGACTTGTAAACACTACTCACCTGTTCAGTGAGGTCCTGCAGTTTAGCTCTGACCAGCAGCTCTCGCTCAGGGATGCTCTGCGACAGGATGTCCCTGGGTGACCCTGGCCGCGAGATGGACGCCGTAGCGGCCTCGCAAGCCTGGACGGCGAAAGCCAGCTTGGACTTCTCGCCCAGGAGTTTGTTGTGCCACGCCTGGGAGGGAAGAGACGAAGAACACGTCGAAGGGTAAAATAACTTTAAATACATTTGAGGGGTTTGGTGGGTGACATATGTAAAACATTTACCATATTGTGAATTCTAAAACTACTGAATAGTTATATTAAACAACTAAAAATCTAATCCCTGTAACGTCCTCTTATTTATTGCAACACGTATCATTCTATCAGTAGAAAGGAGTAGACTTTACTACACTCAATATACACAAATATTGACGGACTCACTTCATTCATGCACTCGCATATGTATCACAACCTAACCCTTAGCACTAAAAGGTCCGGTCTTCAACTCGAAACTCACTCTGGGTCAGGCGTGAGGTCAGCGTCCATTGTTAGCAGCAGGACACAAAAGCTCTCACAGGTGTACCCCTGCTGCATCAGAATGCCGAACCCGAACGTCCATCCCGGTCGGGAAAACTCATCAGGGCCGCGTTAAAACTCATCCAATTCCAATCCTTCTCCACTTACGCCAATTCATTGCACGCTCTCCTACTAACTGGACAAAGATATCCTTCCTAACTAGAGCGTGCTTCACGCCATCCATCCGCTCAAACTTCAATCTTCCTCTGAACCATGTATCCTTACCACTTCAGAACATGAGAATCTACTCGGTCCTCCAACTTCCTCACCACCCCGGTCTAATTCAAACAACGTCGTTATTGATCCCATCCCTCAGCGCCACCCTGGCCGTACTTCTCAAACATTTCATTTAGGAAACATTCAACCTTCTTTTCTCTTCCGTTCTCGTCTCCTCACGTCTCAGTCTCGTATAGCTGAGTTGGGACAACTACCACCTATTTGTTTCCATAACCCAATGTCCTACAGCCCATTACACTCTTCGAAGCACCCAACAATTTGCATTCTTCTTTTATTCTAGATTCCACTTCAGTTTCCAATACCAGTCTTCTCCATTTGATGCTTAAAAACACTGACCTTCAGTGTTTTGAAGCACCAGTGTCAGGCAGACACTGATTCCGCTTGCATCGTCATTTCTTGAACATATCGTTACTCTGTTTCTACCCCCATTAAATCGTAGCTCTCCCCTTTCACACATCACTCAAACTCCGACAGTAACCTATACAACTTCTCCTACGAACTACCACCAGTGCCGTATCATTTTCTAACACCAGATGACGCAACTGCCAAATCCGTCAATTTGCTCCAAACAACTCTAAACCTCGTCCCAATGCTCTCGCGTTAACCTCCCTGACCACTCTATCCGTGTATTGACTGAACATGCAATGAGACATAACGCAATCTTGCCTCAGTCACACTTTCACTGGGTATCAAGCACTCACCTCTTTTCTTACGCCGACACATGCTTGGCTGCCAACATAGAAACCACTCCCTACAAACACAACACCCTCTACAATGACTGATTGTTGTAGGCACACCCACTATCAACCCAAAAGCAACACTGTTTCTCGCAAATTGCACAATAATACCCTCGGGGTTAGCCCTCTCAGACAACTTAACTTTCACACGCAACATCAAATACATATTGAGTTGCTACATTCATTTTTATCTTCTTTTCCTTCATACTGTGGAACAACGCAAGCACAGCGCCACTCAATCGGCCCCTCGTCAAACAACAAATACTGATTTAGTAGCCTCAACAACCGTTCGATTTCCATTACTCCACTCCTTCTTATGTATTTAGTCGCCACATCGTTCAAACCATGGGCTTCCCCTGCTTTCATCACCTCAGCCGCCTCCTCCACCCCTTCGATATTAATGTCCACAACAATACTTGCTTTCAATAACGGCATCCGTGTAACACCACCCACAGCAACAATGTCAGCCTCTCCGATGTACTCAACAGGCAACTACTCTTCAAAATCCTTAGCCCACCTCTTCGGTACATCACCACTCTCCAACAACAACCGACGACCGTTCAATTTTTTTTACCACCTCCTCCTTCCCCATCTCTCTTTTCCATACCCTCTTTAGCTCATTCCAGAAAATCTTCTTGTTCTACTCGATATTTTTGGACCACCTCCTACCCCCATTAGCATCCGCGTCCCTCTTTGCTCCCCTCACCACACGCTTTATCTCTTTCCTTTCAATGGCTGTCATTAGCCACCACCGACTTTGTCTTCAACCACCCCTTTATCCTTTATTTTCTGATCCATTATATTTTAAGGTCTTCCTTCTACACCTGCCAGCAAGGCGTACACCGCACACATTTCATGCACATTTCCAAACCGCATTTCTGAACTCCTCACTTTCTTATACCAACGTAACCAAGCTCTTAATTTCTCACAATGTCCTATACCTCTTTCAACGCCTCCTGGAACGCCTTAGCTCTGCTTCCTACATGTAATTCCCTCACTTTCACTACCGCTCTTCCCCCTCCAACCCTTTTGTTCCCCTTCCACCTCTGATCTAATCTTGATCTTCCTCCCACCAGGAGATGATCAGGCATTCCTCTACCCTCCTCTCTTGAGCCCATCTCGCTTCTTGAACAAGCTATCTCCATCCTCAGACGCCCAATCTATGTACAACCTATCAGGTTCTCTCCTCTCCACTGTCCTTTTTATCTGAAACGCTATACTTTCCAACCACATTCGCCATCGCTATGTCTCAAACTCTCGCATTAAGGTCCCCCGTACCACAACGTTGTATTGACCTTCAAAATTCTCGATACACCCACTCAGACTAGTCCAGAAACGTCCCTCTTCTCCACACTCCTCTTTGTACCTGTTCTGTAAGCACTAACAAACAACCATCTTCTATACATAACTTGACCCTCCCCCACGTTAATAAAGGGATACCTCTTCACACTCCGTAACGCTATTGGCAACCCGTCACTCAATAACAACACCACGCCTTCTGGTGCCCCACTTTCTTGTACGCCCAACGTTAACATACCACACCAAACTCGCCCCTACCTGACAACTTAGTATCACTCAGTGAGAACACATCAAATTCCCTCCTCACAAAAATGTCCCAACGCACATCTCAATAGGTATATTAGCAAGTATTCCTCGCTTCTCATACAGGGAAGACGTTACTGGACTGCCTAACTTCCCAATACCTAGGTCCTTGGGACGAGCACTCATGAGGAAGTCCAGGTATTCACTTACCGCACTTTTTCTTGAATGTCTCTATTAACCTTTGGACGTGGCAATTTCACAAGTAACTTTTTTACTCGGCTGTTGAAATGCACACAGCAACGATTACCTTAGAGTCAATTAATATACTCATTTTGCAGTGACGACCAAACACTAACCCGAGTCATATCGAGCTGGTATCGTGCCTCCTCCATCGTCTGCACGGATGTGTTCGTCTCTTCAACGATGGTTGGCTCCCACTCGTCCAGGTTGTTGGTGATGGCTTCGAGAGTGGCCTCATATTCCTCAAACTTAGATAAGGATTCGTTGAGGCGTTTTTCAATCTGAGTAGCCGTCCCAAGCAGAGAGTTGTAGCTTTCCTGAATATTATGCAGTTGCCCTTCAATCTTCTCTTGTATGGAAGGTACCGTCCCAATATATCGGTTAATCTGCTTATTGCCTTTGCTTTTTACCTTATCCAAGGTCTGTTGATACTCTTTGATAGCGTGCATCTGTGTCTCATGTTTCTGGATCTGTTCTTCGGTTTGCTCACGGCTGCTGATGTAGAGAGAGTTTTCAGCCATGAGCTGGAAACTGACCTGAAGAAGCCATTTCTCAATATCTTGCAAAGCTGATTGATGTTCATTGAATTCCTTAATCTCTTCTTCTAAGCTGTCAATGATGTCATCACAGCGATCGTTGTGAGAGTTCCATTTCTCCTCCAGCTTCATCATACTCTGATGGTAGGACGGCTCTCCGGACCTTTCCGTGAACTCCTTGCCTTCTCGGAGCAAGTTCTGCAGTTCGGTCTCCTTCTCCTCAATTTGGTGTTGGGTGTGACGGTAGCGCTCGAGCAGAGTTCGCATCTCAGCTACCTCTCCCTTAGAGTCAGGAGTCTCAGCCAGCATTTCTTCGAGCTCACTGAGCCACGACTCAAGACGACTTTTGGATTCGCTGAACTCGGTCCAACGGCTCACAGCGTTCTAAGAGGTAAAAAGGATGGACAATTCCCGATACAGATTAGATTAAGATGGGTTCAAGTCCACCGGAGCTTCTGATGCGAGTCTCTGCCATGCGTCAGATACAACATAAAATAAAATATGATTTCAGCTTCGCAGCTGATAAATATTCAAAGCTATTCAAAAATCTTTTTAAAACAATTATTCATCACGATTGAAATAAGTGAGTCACATAAAATATCTAATTGGGTAATATAATACTTACCTGGTTAATGAGGGGAAGGGAGAAAATCATCCCCATGTAGCATTTGAAACAGCAGAAATTTCATTTCGTGTATCGAGTATATATACCAGAATTAAACAAAATAATAAAAGACTGAATCTTCTAAGCAGTGAAGGAGATGTACGAGCCAAATCATTCAAATTTTGTCAAATAAATTGGAAGCTCTACAGATAATTGACGTCGAGTAAAATATATTAACCGTTGAGGTTGATGTATAGAGGGATTGTTCCTCATAAAAGTGATGTAGAGCGCGGTATTTACGCACAATGTCGACACAAGAATTTACTTCATCGGTGTGTGCAATTTTCCATCCAAGCCTCTTAAAGTTTACTTATTTTATTGCAGCCCTTCGTTACACGAAGCTATATTCTGCTAATTATTTACCAATATCTTTGGCATTTGCGCTGAGTACCGCTGTGCTGTGCTCGTCTCAGCACGCCTTGAGTTTATTCAGTGTTGACGTTGGTATCAAGGCGATTGTACCTGGTCAAGGCAAACAAGAAACTCGCAGCATGCTTTCATTCTGTATATATATATATTTTTTCTCGCCTCACATGCTCAAATTTCCAATTATCTTGTTCATGTAGAAATCCGTCCATTTAGTGTACCCATCGATTATGACTCATTGATAATTTATTTCCTGTGTACATATGTTAATATGTCATGCTAACTATGCAGTTAGTTTCAAATTGGTGCAATCGTATGCCAAACAATGTGTGAGTAATGTAATAGACAACCTCATGTCGAACATTTTCTGCTCTCAAGCTAAGTAAATGACAGTTGAAACAGTAAATAGTCATGATAAAGTAACCGTCGGTGATCAGACTTACTCTGCTTATTTTTCTTGAAATTATTGATCCAATTTAATGCTTGCATATGTCTCGACATATTAAAAAGTGGAGAGTAGAGGATGTCCTCCAACAATGTCCGTCGGTTGGTCCTTACTCCTCAACCCTAGTTTTAAGTTAATATTAAATTCACCTAGGTAGCAAACGTTGTCTTCAGAACAGCTCAAGCTGACGAAGACTTGGTACGTATCATCTGTGTATTCTGATATTTCTGTTATTTTGTCAACATGTCATTACACCTAAATAAATTTCAAATCCTTTAAATCCTTAAAAAAAAGCTGTCTAGTTGGGCAAACCTTGAGTTTGTTGATGGTCGAGTTGAGGTTGATGTTGAGTCGGTCGTAGCTGTTGCGGAGGCGGGTGTACTCCTGGCGCAGGTTGTCCTGCTGCTCAACAGGGGCCACACATACGGCTCTCGAGTAGGCGTCGCCCAGCACGCTCAGCAGATGCAGGCCTTCCGTGGCTCGTGTCGACACCACCTTGATCGTCTCCAACTTGTCACGGACCTTCAGGAGGAAAAAAAAGCCGTCTTAAATAATTTGTTGTGTATAAGGTGAAATAAAGGAGGTTAGATTTAGGAAGAAATTAATATTCAACAAATACCTAAAATAAAGTGGTGTGATCCAGTGGGTATCATCACTCAAAATAGAACCATGATTTCATGACACGTTGTAATTCCGAGTTGTCACAACTTCTAGTTCATAAATAAGTGATTCTAAAACTGGGAAAATCTCCCTCGACAATCAAACTCTCACAAGTCTCAAAAACTCATACAAGTAATCATAATTAATCGAGTCCCTCACCACCTGCAATAGTTGCAAGCATACACCTCAATCGAGGTTAGAGTTAGGTTAATTACTACTTTTATTATGAGATCCAACAAGACCTATCTAAGCAGACAGTTTACCACAGTGAATTGTTTCCCGTCTATACATAATAAACAAAACACCCAAGTATTGTTTTATGTACGGAAAAAATGTTTTCCTTGAGTCGCGGCCAACTAGATGAATTAATAACAACAAGATAATATTCATCATCAGCTCCTTAAAATCACGGACAGCACCCCTGCATCCCTCACAGCTGTCCTTAATATCACGGACAGCACCCCTGCATCCCTCACAACTGCCCTTATTATCACGGACAGCACCCCTGCATCCCTCACAACTGCCCTTATTATCACGGACAGCACCCCTGCATTCCTCACAACTGCCCTTGATATTACGGACAGCACCCCTGCATCCCTCACAACTGCCCTTGATATTACGGACAGCACCCCTGCATCCCTCACAACTGCCCTTAATATCACGGACAACACCCCTGCATCCTTCACAACTGCCTTTAATAAAACGGAGAGCACCCCTGCATCCTCACAACTGCCCTTAATATCACGGAGAGCACCCCTGCATCCCTCACAAC
>SDVV010034821.1:0-11130 GCA_016164225.1 Gammarus roeselii
ATAATAGTGGTTTGTAATGTCTACGTATACACGCGTAATCATGTGGCGACATCCAGTAAAAGTAGGCCGTAGTTTCATATGTTTTAGGCCGGAATAATATCCTTTTTGGGGGTTCTCTTCGAATGATTCCAACGTCGGAAAAGAGACATTCAGATCTTGACCAAGTTATGTACAACAAAAATTCATCATAAAAGAGTATTTTAAGTGTACAAAACCAACATAACGCCACCACTGTATTAATTGATAAGAAAGAGAGCCAAGTTTGGTTCATTTATCATTCTTTGATGGAAGTTTAATGATTCACTTGCGTGTGTTTTCAGGGAGCCCGTCAGTTTATGGGTCATGATTGGTGTAGTGTAAAGTTGGGCGTCCGTCAGGGAAGGTGGCGCCGCCTGTGATCTACGTGACAACTAAGAAGCTTATTCTCTTTGTGAGCACACAACTGCCCGCTCCAATACAACCCTTGAGAACAGAAGCAAATACTTTCACACCCTATTTATTGGTCCATCAGTCAGTCGGTTGCACTAAAGGCACGATCAATTAAGCACTATTAAGGGTGGTGGCTGCGTGCCGCGAAGTCGTCTGACCCGGTCGGAGGTAGCGGCTGTGGCTGTCCATCGTCTACAGCTCCATAATTCCAGACGAGGTAATTGATTTCCGTGGGGCCGCCTTCAGACCGTAACTGCTGTATCGCGTGGGGCTATGATTGGCCGTGACATATGGCTACTAGGGGCACTGTGCCTTCCAGCCAGGAGCAAGGGAGCTCTACACGGCCTGCTGGTAATGCTATTGTTACCGCAGCGACCGCTTTAAGGTAGCCTGCTTTGGAGGCGTGCCGCCACATACCTTCTTTAGCGATAGGTAAGCAGACAGTAAAGGGTCGCCTCAAACAAGCTATTAAGCCGTTATCTCCTACTTTGAGGTCGCGGATAGCAATGAGTGGAACAAACGACCCAGAGGTGTAGGCTACCTGGATACGGAGAGAGGGATCGCGCATGCACGAGAAGCCTGCTTGGGTGTTGGGCCAATTGCAGCGCACGTCAAATTGAATCAGATGTGACACAAGACAGAACATTTTGCCCGGGCTGTCATTGCCCTGCAGGATGGGTAGTTTGCAGTCATCCAGGGTAATTGCAAAGCACTGGCTGTGTGCACGCTACGCGAAATATGCTACAGTTGCTGATTTTGTGGTTCTGTACGGAAAGGAATTTGGGTAAATTTTCACGGAAAACCTGGAGTGCATCTTTATTTTCACCATTTAATTGATTATTATCTGTAGGTAGCTAATTTATTAAAGTCAATCATCTATTCCCATGTTTATTATAATAAAATACACATATCCTCTGTATACTTTGACAGGTGATATTAGGAATAACGGTGTGTCTGAGTGTCGGTCAATCTAAGCATCTGGTTTGCATTCTGTTGAATGATGATCTTGATGGGGTGCAAATATAAAAGTTGCAAGAACAGGTAAAGAAGGGGGAAAATTATTCCAACATAGCCAGCATGCACAAGTTAGTTGAACCTGTGATAAATATAGAAATAACTTATTTTCATGATAAGCTGCATGGAAAGAATAGAAATGTCTTTCAATGTCAAGCTTCTAATTTGCTCATCAGATAGTTCAATTGCTCCCATGATTAGAAGGCTAACATCAGGCATAAGCACACTTACAAACGGTCGTCTTCAAAAAATAACTCCAATTATCTATTTCCTGTGTAATTGTATGTTTGCATTGATTTTTAATCTTTTCTAGAGAGTTTTCCAGTTTACGAAAATATTTTTGCAAATAAATCTGACACTGCAAGCTAATACGGAATTGCAAGGTTTCCACCTAAACTACCTTATACGAGGATATCTGTGAAGGGCGACAAACACAGCATTGGTTGGCAGTCACCTAAACTACCGTAAACGAGGAAATCTGTGAAAGGCGACAAACACAGCATTGGTTGGCAGCCACGTAATGTACCGTAAACGAGGATATCTGTGAAGGGCGACAAACTCAGCATTGGTTGGCAGCCACGTAAACTGCCGTAAACGAAGATATCTGTGAAGGGCGACAAACACAGCATTGGTTGGCAGCCACGTAAACTACCGCAAACGAGGATATCTGTGAAGGGCGACAAACACAGCATTGGTTGGCAGTCACCTAATTTATCCTAAACGAGGATATCCGTGGAAGGCGACAAACACAAGAGGTGCAGAAAAATTCTCGTGCGTTGTATTTTCTTCATTAGTAGTGATTCTGTTTCTTGATAACTAATTCATCGACTCGTTCGGGCTTAAAGATTCTGTTACAATTGTTAATTACGTATAAATATGTGTAAATCAAACTATGTATAAATATGTGTAAATCAAACTATGTATAAATATGTGTTAATCAAACTATGTATAAATATGTGTTAATCAAACAATGTATAAATATGTGTGAATCAAACTATGCATGAATATGTGTAAGTCAAACTATGCATAAATATGTGTGAATCAAACAATGCATAAATATGTGTGAATCAAACTTTGTATAAATATGTGTTAATCAAACGAAGAGGGCTCCTTATCTTGTTTCAAAGTAGAAAGCTTATGCGTGCTGCAGTTACGACAGTACGTTATTTTAGCATCTTCAGCATGGTGAGGTGCTTTGTTCATGCTTGATATTGAAATCGAACCATATTTTTTACTTTCAGACTCATTAAGTCTAATAAATGACAATCTATTCTTGATGTTTGAATTCATTTATCTTTGCCAGCGGATTTATCAGAGCCGCACGTGCACTGAACTCAAGAGAACCACATGAAGAGATTTTGTTAATGTTCATAATAGCGAAAAAAAAACAGAATGTACCTACAAGTGAGAACAATCACATACACAGTATCGGAGAATTTGAGGACACCTCAAACGAAACGATCAAATACTAGCTATGTTATTTCCGACCACACATGTGCCACAGAAAGTAACCCTGCTACCTAGCATTAGGGAGCTTTGTCATGCATGCAATCATTGCAACGCCCCGCAATTACTCTGTCCAATTGTTGTTCGTTAGCAATTATCACAGTGCAGGAAAACACAACGTACATGGAGCCATAAAATGACATTCCATTAATGATTAACCAAACACACAAAACGAGGCTTTCCAATCTAATCCTATTTGTACTTAAGTAACGTCGAGTTTAAGATCGTAGGGTCGAAGTGCAAAGGACTGTTAATGGCATGGTAAACGTAGACTTCGTGACTCGGTTCAGCATTGGAACGAATTATTAGAAACATTGGGTTTAAATTATGGTTAAGCGGCACTAGCGAGAAATACTGATCTCCACGTACAAAGTTTGCTCTAGGAATGGAGCAGAATTATTATGAGGTGCCATGCAGATAGCAACTCAATTAGAGCATCTTGATCACGGGCTGTTAGTTCTGCCACAATCTCTGTTGGGCGGCTTTCAGTTCCTAGTTCTTTTTCAATGTTTTTTTTTGCAAATATTTCCCCGTATAAAATAGGATGCAGTAAAAGAAACGTCTGTCTAGATTGCATATTTTGTCCACCACTGATCACAATATCGACGATCAAAAGAATTGCCTGCGACTTATGCATGCTACAGAAACAGTTTCTATTATTGATATTTGCCAGTCGTATTTGCCAGTCGTGTGCGACTTGAACACCGGGCAGGTGACATTTTAATATTGTGTCGTATTTGCCAGTCATGTGCGACTTGAACACCGGGCAGGTGGCGTTTTAATATTGTGTCGTATTTGCCAGTCGTGTGCGACTTGAACACCGGGCAGGTGGCATTTTGATATTGTGTCGTATTTGCCAGTCGTGTGCGACTTGAACACCGGGTATGTGGCATTTTAATATTATGTCGTATTTGCCAGTCGTGTGCGACTTGAACACCGGGCAGGTGGCATTTTATTATTGTGTCGTATTTGCCAGTCGTGTGCGACTTGAACACCGGGCAGGTGGCATTTGAATATTGTGTCGTATTTGCCAGTCGTGTGCGACTTGAACACCTGGCAGGTGACAATTAATATTGTGTCGTATTTGCCAGTCGTGTGCGACTTGAACACCGGGCAGGTGGTATTTTAATATTGTGCCGTATTTGCCAGTCGTGTGCGACTTGAACACCGGGTAGGTGGCATTTTAATAGTATGTCGTATTTGCTAGTCGTGTGCGACTTGAACACCGGGCAGGTGGCATTTTATTATTGTGTCGTATTTGCCAGTCGTGTGCCACTTGAACACCGGGCAGGTGTCATTTTAATAATGTGTCGTATTTGCCAGTCTTGTGCGACTCGAACACCGGACAGGTGGAATTTTAATATTGTGCCGTATTTGCCAGTCGCGTGCGATTTAAACACCGGGCAGGTGGCATTTTATTATTGTGTCGTATTTGCCAGTCGTGTGTGACTTGAACACTGGGAAGGTGGCATTTTAATATAGTGTCGTATTTGCCAGTCGTGTGCGACTTGAACACCGGGCAGGTGGCATTTTAATATTGTGTCGTATTTGCCAGTCGTGTGTGATTTGAACACCGGGCAGGTGGCGTTTTAATATTATCGTATTTGCCAGTCGTGTGCGACTTGAACACCGGATAGGTGGCATTTTATTATTTTATTCATAGGCCAATTTTATGTTTTCCAATTATCCTCGTTATGAATAATGTTTTTATTGTGGATATTTGCTTTTTCAATACCTCTTAGTACAAAAGTGCAGGTATATTAAAATGTTTCACGAAAATACCATAATAACAGTATCTAGACGAAAGACCTGTTGTTCATTTATCTCACTTGTATATTGAAGAAACGTTATTTGTTCACCCTGGCTTGTCGGCGGATCGTAAAAGTGTCACAGAGTAAGTAGAACATGGGGGACTTTATCCGTAGACTAATGTTCTGCTTTACTACTCATCTCAGGATTGAATTTCAGAGGAAAATTTGAAGAAAGTACTGATATTGATGACAATGACCCTAGTGGGGTCAAGAGTAGAAACAATGCGTTGTATGATAGAATATAAGATTAGATTGCACTAAATTAGATAAGGGGCCCAACTCCACCGGAGCCCTGACTCGAGTCTTCGTGAGACTCTGACTCGAGTCTTCGTGAGACTCTGACTCGAGTCTTCGTGAGACTCTGACTCGAGTCTTCGTGAGACTCTAACTTGAGTCTTCGTGAGAATCTTACTCGAGTCTTCGTGAGACTCTGACTCGAGTCTTTGTGAGACTCTGACTCGAGTCTTCGTGAGACTGACTTGAGTTTTCGTGAGACTCTGACTCGAGTCTTCGTGAGCCTCTGACTCGAGTCTTCGTGAGACTCTGACTCGAGTCTTCGTGAGACTCTGACTTGAGTCTTCGTGAGAATCTTACTCGAGTCTTCGTGAGACTCTGACTCGAGTCTTCGTGAGACTCTGACTCGAGTCTTCGTGAGACTCTGACTTGAGTCTTCGTGAGACTCTGACTCGAGTTTTCGTGAGACTCTGACTCGAGTCTTCGTGAGACTCTGACTCGAGTCTTCGTGAGACTCTGACTCGAGTCTTCGTGAGACTGACTTGAGTCTTTGTGAGACTCTGACTCGAGTCTTCGTGAGACTCTGACTCGAGTCTTCGTGAGACTCTGAATCGAGTCTTCGTGAGACTCTGACTCGAGTCGTCGTGAGACTCTGACTCGGGTCTATCTCTAATATTCTAGCGTAATATTCTCTGATATTCTAATAGGCGCTGGAGTATTAGAAAATAGTTCCAAGCTAAACCAATAATAAATGTTTTCAAAACACTCAGTGATTGAATTTTCTGCACGCAGAAGCATCCGCTGTTAATATTAGTCACCACCGCGGTGATTTTTGGTTCCGCATGTGCATGCATGCATATAGTGTCGAGCACGGTGAGGTGACCCGCATACGTATGTGAGATGTGCATGCATGCATGTAGTGTCGAGCACGATGAGGTGACCCGCATACGTATGCATGCATGCATGTAGTGTCGAGCACGGTGAGGTGACCCGCATACGTATGCATGCATGCGTATAGTGTCGAGCACGGTGAGGTGACCCGCATACGTATGTGAGATGTGCATGCATGCATATAGTGTCGAGCACGGTGAGGTGACCCGCATACGGATGCATGCATGCATATAGTGTCGAGCGCGGTGAGGTGACCCGCATACGTAAGCATGCATGCATATAGTGTCGAGCGCGGTGAGGTGACCCGCATACGTATGCATGCATGCATGTAGTGTCGAGCACGGTGAGGTGACCCGCATACGTATGCATGCATGCATGTAGTGTCGAGCACGGTGAGGTGACCCGCATACGTATGTGAGATGTGCATACGTATGCATGCATGCATGTAGTGTCGAGCACGGTGAGGTGACCCGCATACGTATGTGAGATGTGCATGCGTGCATATAGTGTCGAGCACGATGAGGTGACCCGCATACGTATGTGAGATGTGCATGCGTGCATATAGTGTCGAGCGCGGTGAGGTGACCCGCATACGTAAGCATGCATGCATATAGTGTCGAGCACGATGAGGTGACCCGCATACGTATGTGAGATGTGCATGCATGCATATAGTGTCGAGCACGATGAGGTGACCCGCATACGTATGTGAGATTAGAATGATCATGACGAAGGAAAATACATCGATATAATAGATCATGTTTCTTATGATGTGTGCAATCACTGCATCTGCATCGCATACGACGGGAGTAGCGGAACCGCGTGTGCTGGTGCTGGGGGGGGGGAAGCAGGTTTGACGGATGAGCTGTGATAAATATTGAAGTCAGGCACGTATAGAGTATGTCATGACGCTTAAATTTATGTGCTTAGGCATGTTTCGACGTGATAAATACTATAGGTATGTGTTTTTTCAACTGAGTCGTGTGGAAAGCCGCATTTCCCGCACCGTGTGGCGTGCCGTGCGCTCGTAAGCCGTCACGCAGAGCTCGGACCCCTCAGTTACGGGGGGCAACTGTTGCTGCCCGCGCTGGTGACCGCTGCTCGTGGTAACATTAACCACCGCGGGGACGTATACAACTAATTGAAGTGTGTTTACAACTTTCTATAAGAGTTTGGAGACAACAACATCCCGTTTGGCTGAAACAAGGTGGCCTTTTGGTGGTAGGGAGACTAGTTCTGAGGTAGACAATCTAAGAGAGCTTCATGCATTTATGGGGTATCTTGAGTAAAGAATCGAGGGAGGAAAAGCTCGTAGTAGGAACGATGATTAGAAAAATATCTCAAATCAGCACCTGGAGAGCGTAAAACCGACCCACGATTCTGCCACGAGGTTCTCCCTATTTAATTTATTGTTAAACAATTGGTAATAGGTGTCAATGCTGGACAGACCATTGGTAATGAGTGTCAATGCTGGACAGGTCATTGGTAATAATAATATTATTAATAAAAGCTTCATTAACAACCAACATGGGCATAGTATTACAATTGATACATCTTATTTTACGGTTACAGTGGGAACAAAGTTATAAAAATTACCGCACACAACTAAGACTAAGTTACGGCATACAACTCTATCCTGCCTACGCGTATAGTAATTCTCTCCATCGCCTTAACAATGACGAGGCAGCGAGCGCATCACCAGAGCAGATTGCAACGAGGATTTCATTTGGGGAGTTCATAACTCGAGTCATAAGGCTGTATGCAGCAAAAACACTGCTTGCTGACGTCGAGCGAGGGACCTGCATCAGCCGTCTAAATGTGTCATTATAACTCACTGTCAATTTCCTCACGCTATGTTGAAAGTATTTTCTCCACATTGCAATACAATAACATTATAATTTGAAGAGCAGGATTTTAGCTTCCCTTAGTGCAAACAAGAATTTTCGTATCAGCATGTTACCAACTGCATTTTGCCGCCTTGTTTGCTTTGCAACATCCTTGTCATCAGTGCAATCTGTTGTGATTATGTGCCCTAGATATTGAAATTCATCCACATAATCCAGTGCAACACCGCCTAGTTTTATCTCAGTCGATAGGTAGTAACTAGGACCCTTCGGTCTAACTAGCATACATACAGTTTTTAAAGTGTTATATACAATATCGTGAGGTTCAGCAAAATTATTACAGGTATCAAGAAGCTTTTGCAATGATGAGAGAGTCGGTGCTAACAGCACCATATCATCTGCATAACTAAGATTGTCAACACAGCAGCTAGCGACATGACACCCTTGGTTTTCTCTACTTAGAAGATAATTCAACTCATCAGTGCACACGTTATACAACAGTGGCGATAGCTGACCTCCCTGCCTAATTCCGTTTCAACAATGATAAGTGGCCGATTTCGAACTACCCCATCGCTCTAAGAATTCTTGTTCCCTGTACCAAAATACAAGCAAGTGCACAATATGAAGAGGGGCTCCTCTCTTAATTTACTTTTTGAACAAAGTCCAATGATTTACTCTATCAAAAGCTTTCTTCGCGTCTAAAAAACACAGAAAAGCAGGCGAGTCTCTACTTCTGTGATACTCAACAGTTTGTTTCAATGCGAATATCGCCATTTCAGTTCCATAGCCCTCTTTGAATCCAAACTGACTCTTTGCGGTAGACAGAAATGGTTTGCAATCTTGCAAGGATAACCTGCTCAAGAACCTTGGAAATTGAGGTGGCAATAGCAAGGGGGCGATAATTATTTATATCAGAAGGGTCCTTTGTTTTACATTTCAGAAGAGGAACCACAGTTACATGCATTACCTTTCTTGGCAGCTCCTTGACATGAGTGCAGCCCGAAAGGAAGAGAGCAAGCACTGCAGTCAGTCTGTGGGAAGCATTCTTGAACACTTCACTCGGCATGTCGTCATTTCCAACAGCTTTGTTGTTTTTGAGGCCTTTGACAATGTTCCGAACCTCAGCCACCGGAACCATTTCGTTAACAGCAGGAACATTGTCGAGGGCGTTTTGCACCCAACCTCTATTCTCTTCCGTGTCAACAGATTTAGCAATGTGCTGGAAATGCTCCCCCCCCAGACCCTTGCAATGTTTGCTTCCCCAGTTACGCCCGCCACCGCAAGTAGAAGTGCTTTCTTTTTAGGATTAAGTGACCGAATTTCTTTACAAAAAATCTTTACATTTACCTTCTCGCAATTTCGCTAGAAGAGCCTGCGCACGCAACTGTTGCTCGTTCTCTCTCAAAAACGCGAGTTCTCTACGAAACCGTGACTTTGCTATCCTCATTGCTACCGGAAGTTGACCTCCCCGAGGCCTTCCAGCAATATTCCAATGAAATACAGCGTCTCGTACAGCATAATTCAGTTATCGTGCTCGTTCATTCCAACCTGGGACGTTATATTTGCTCGGTTTCCTACTGCCAAAAACAGGACGTCCTGCAATTAATATACACTGCCTCGTACAGCCATGCAGATCATTCGTTTTATTTGCTGGCACTAATGCCGGACTAGTTTATCAGACATGCTGGTACTAATGCCGGACTAGTTTATTGGACATGCTGGTACTAATGCCGGACTAGTTTGTTAGACATGCTGGTACTAATGCCGGACTAGTTTATCAGACATGCTGGTACTAATGCCGGACTAGTTTATTAGACATGCTGGTACTAATGAAGGACTAGTTTATTAGACATGCTGATACTAATGCCAGACTAGTTTATTAGACATGCTGGTACTAATGCCGGACTAGTTTATTAGACATGCTGGTACTAATGCCGGACTAGTTTATCAGACATGCTGGTACTAATGCCGGACTAGTTTATTAGACATGCTGGTACTAATGCCGGACTAGTTTATTAGACATGCTGGTACTAATGCCGGACTAGTTTATTAGACATGCTGGTACTAATGCCGGACTAGTTTTTGAAACGTGCTGTATCTGAAGACCAATTCGCGTCGATTCAGGTCAAATTTATCTATCGAGTCGTGACTTGAACGTCTCGATAGTTTTTCTGTTCACAACTCTCTTCGGGAGATTGTTTCATTCTGCGCCAGCTCTACACGTGAAGAAGTAACGCGTTGTATCTAACGTGAAACTCTTACGAACGATTTTGTAACTATTATTCCTAGTCACTCCGTTTGTATCTAGAGTGAAATGGGCCGTTCGGGTGACGTTTTACTTACCCTTCGAAATCTTATACACTTCGATCATGTCGCCTCTAACTCGACGCTGCTCAACAAATGTTGGGCGCGTTGGGTCGTGTTGGACATGTGGGAGCGAGTTGGGACATGTTGAGGCAATGTGAGGCGTGATGGATCATGTTGCCGCGTTTTGTGACGAGTCGAGGCATGCTTGATTATATTGGGATGTGTAGGAGTTTTATAATTGAGTATCATATTGGGTGTGTTTGGGCTTGTTGGAGCAGCGTGCTGAGACGTGTGAGAGTGTGCTGGGGGTGTTGGAGGGTGTTCAAGAGTAATGGGTTATGATAAGGCGTGTTGATGAGTGTATGACTATGTTGAGTGTGTTTAGGCATGTTGTGTAATATTAGGGCGTGTTGAGGCATGCTGGGTGTGCATGCTGCGGTTATGTCGGGGAGTGTTAAGGCATGACGGGTTGTGTTGAGGAGGGCATACTGGGTTATGCTGGGTCGTGTTTAGGCATACTCTATTGTGCATGGTCATTTCTGAACGTTTTGTAACACAAAAAGTTATGTTGGGGCGTGTTGGAGTGTGCTGGGACATACTGTGCCCGCACGATGCGGGTCAGCGGAAGATGACATTATCTGCTATGCGGGTCAGCGGAAGACGACTCTGTTTGCTGAACGATGCAATTCAGCGAAAGACGAGTCTGTCAGCTGACTGATGCGGCTTCAACAATCCAAACTGATTCTGGTAATCAGGATTTAGATATTTGAAATTTGTTCAGATATGATGACGCATTGACAGAAGTACATAAACATCAGAATACACAGATGATACGTACCAAGTCTTCGTCAGCGTGACAGATGATACGTACCAAGTCTTCGTCAGCGTGACAGATGATACGTACCAAGTCTTCGTCAGCGTGACAGATGATACGTACCAAGTCTTCGTCAGCGTGACAGATGATACGTACCAAGTCTTCGTCAGCGTGACAGATGATCGGTACCAAGTCTTCGTCAGCGTGACAGATGATCGGTACCAAGTCTTCGTCAGCGTGACAGATGATACGTACCAAGTCTTCGTCAGCGTGACAGATGATA
>SDVV010034822.1:0-11130 GCA_016164225.1 Gammarus roeselii
TAACCCTGCTAGATAGTGACGCAGATGTAGCCTTCGATAGATAAGTAGCACTTTAATGACTGATACGGTGTATTCAAGAGAGAGAGCCCACATCCAAGTGGCCATGCGAAAAAATGAAGATAGAAAAATACCCGCCAAAAATAAGGTAAGTACAGAATATATAGGCGAAGTGTAAAAAATGTGTTAAATGTTGAAAAACAAAGATTTAAACCAGTGTCAATTATCTAAATGTGTATTATAATGGATAAAAGTGTATATTAAATGTGGGAAGGGAAATAATCCCCACACTAGTGGGACCCGCGGGACTCGTTTTTTTTCGGGAATCCAGGGGACTCGGAAGACCAGGAGGATTTGGGGGGACCCACTTGGACCCTTCTGGGGCCATTTGGGACACTCATGACAGCCTTCGGGACCCTCTGAGAAAATGTAGGATCCTCATGAGGCCCCTTTGAATCCTGGAACCTTTGCTCCCCACTCTCAAATCTACGTTAGGCCTACTTGGTATTTGTATTAAACGTACTCGGTATCTACGTTAAACCTGCTCGGAACCTACGTTAAACCTACTCGGTATCTGCGTTCTGTATCTACGTTAAACCTACTCTGTATCTATGTGAAACCTACTCGGTATCATATGTTAAACCTACTCGGTATCTATTTTAAATCTACTCTATATCTACGTTAAACCTACTCTGTATCTACGTTAAACCTACTCTGAACCTACGTTGAACCTACTCAAAATCTACGTTGAACCTACTCAAAATCTACGCTGCACTACTTTGCCACTCTCCAATTGTCCTGCGGGGGAGTCTGCATTAACTTGGCTTTTGGACTCCGGTGGAAAATAGAAGCAACTACTACTACTACTACTACTACTACTTAACTAGGCCGCGTAGCTGTAAACATTGTGTTGCGTTGCTGTCGGAGCTGACTTTGTCCGTGTAGTCGTAAACCTTGTACTAGTCCCAACGAGGATACATGTGCGCACTAGCGTGCGTACATATTACTCTTGAAGTTCTAAATGATTGGAGGCGAGGATACGTTCCGTCTGAATCTTACCTGAATAAATGAAGTGTACTGTGGTCGACCTGGACCGCATGGCGGTCTAGGTCGTGTTGCGTTGCTGTCGGAGTTGACTTTTTCCGTGTTGCCGTAAACCTCGTGCTAGTCTCGACGATGCTACCTGTACGCACCATCGTGCGTACATATTACTCTTGAAGTTATAAATGATTGGAAGCGGAGTTCCGTTTTGGCTAAGCATTTTTCTTATGCGCACCAGCGTGCGTTTGACATGCTAAAATTTTCACCATTTTCTAACTTTAAAAGCGTTGTATTTTTTTTTAATCGCACACTGAGGCGTGCGAGCCTACTGGAATCCATGATCATCGAGCCCTACGAAGGAGCCTATAATACTAGCGTCGAGGCTCTGGTGGCACTGAAGATCAAGTCTTTTTTTTTACATTATGAGACCCAAATTTCTTTCAAGCTATTGCAATCGAATTTCCAGGATAGTTTCTCAGTCATGTCATATTTTTTTACAATTTATATCACTGTTTGACGCTACCGCTCAGCTGTTGAATTACTATCGACAAAGCTGCCTTCACTCGTCGGCCAGTCGGGCCCCTGGCAACATATGCCCCAGGGCGATAGCAGGCAGCGAGCCCAGTTATCACAGCCCCCGGGGCGATAGCAGGCAGTGGGCCAAGGCAACACGGGCCAGGGGAGCGACAAAAGGTAGCGGGCATTGGCAACACAGGCCTCGGAGAGACAGCAGGCAGCGAGCATTGGCAACACAGGCCGCGGAGAGACAGCAGGCAGCGGGCCCAGGCAACAAAGGCCCGGGGCAACAGCAGGCAGCGGGTCCTGGCAACACAGGCCGGAGGGGACGACAGCAGGCAGCAGTCCCAGTCAACCAGGTCACGTAGCGACAGCAGACAGCGGGCCCTGGCAACACAGGCCAGGGGGGCGACAGCAGGCAGCGGGCCCTGGCAACACAGGCCTCGGAGAGACAGCAGGCATCGGGCCCTGGCAACATAGGCCAGGGAGCGATAGCAGGCAGTGGGCCATGGCAACACAGGCCAGGGGAGCGACAAAAGGTAGCGGGCATTGGCAACACAGGCCTCGGAGAGACAGCAGGCAGCGAGCATTGGCAACACAGGCCTCGGAGAGACAGCGGGCAGTGGGCCCTGTCAGCACAGGCCCCAGGGCGTAAGCAGGCAGCGAGCCCAGTTAACACAGCCCCCGGGGCGATAGCGGGCAGTGGGCGCAGGCAACAAAGGCCCGGGGCAACAGCACGCAGCGGGTCCTGGCAACACAGACCTGAAGGAGCGACAGCAGGCAGCGGGCCCTGTCAACCCAGGTCCCGTGGCGACAGCAGGCAGCGGGCCCTGGCAACACAGGCCTCGAAGAGACAGCAGGCAGCGGGCCCTGGCGACATAGGCCAGGGGGCGATAGCAGGCAGCGGGCCCTGGCAACACAGGCCTAGGGAGCGACAACAGGCATTGGCAACACAGGTCACGGAGCGTTAACAGGTGCGAATGGCTTGGGTTTTCTAGCATCATTGCTCAGCTCTCAACAGCCAGGCAACAGCTCTCGCTGACCCGGGCGTTGATTAGAAGAATGTTGGTGGTGTAATGCAGTTTATTTTACCGTTAAATGTTCTGCAACAATGGACGTTAATAATAATTACCGATGTGCCTGAAGTGGAGGAAATAACGCACTAGCCCGCGCGACGGTCTAGGAGCGATGGAAGAAAATATAACGCACTCGGCCGCGCGACGGTCTAAGGCGCTTAGGACGACCGTCCAAAGAGCGGATATTGGCAGGGTCGTTTTGTGAGTCGGATTAGGGCAGGGGACGGGCAAGGAACCGGCCTGGGATCGAGGTGGGTGTAGGACGGTTGGGAACTGGTAAAGAACGGGCGGGGAACGTGCGGGGGACGCGCCGGGGACAGGCGGAGGACGGGGGTGCACTCACAAGTAGGGCGGGGAACAGGCGGGGGACGGGTGAGTGGGGGCTGAGTACTGGAAAAGTACTAACAAGAAAAAACAGGAGAAGGGCAGGGGGTTGGGTAGGGGACGGGAGGTGAACGGGAGGGTAACGGGTGAGGGACGGGCTGGGTGCGTGGTTGGGACGGGGAAAGAAAGAGGATAGGCTTTGTGCGAGAGTACAGCCTGGGTGCGGGCGAAGACCGGATGGGGTTGGTGCAGGGTCTGGGTGGAGCAGGAGTGGGCGTCCAGTGGGGTACGGGCGGGGTATGGGTGGGGTATGGCGGCGTATGGGCAGTGTACGAGTGAGGTTCAGGTACGGTGCAACCGAAGGACAGGTGGGACACGAGCGGAGGGTACAGAAGTGGTGAAGGTGGTGTACGTGAAGGGGGTCGGTGGGGTAGTGGTGAGTTACAATTGAGGTACGGGGGGGAGTGCGCGTGGGGTAAGGGCAGGGTACAAGCAGGGTACGGGCGGAGTACAAGCAGGTAACGCACAAAACCCGAGCTGAGTATGGGTGGGAAACGGGTGGGGTGAGGTTGGGGTTTGGGCGGTCGATAAAATGGCGGTGGGAACGGTAGACACTGACCGAAGAAAGATACGAGGATAAAATGGTTTCTGTGGCGATGTCGCCTCTGCTTCGGGAAGTGGGTCTGCTGCTGTAATAGAAACCCTTAAAGAAGAGAAGAAGCGAAACGACGAATTAAAGCAATTACTTCTCACTATAATTCACTTATTCTCATATAGCTTAGAAGATCGTTCACTTAAGGGTAGCTGGTCTTCCAAGAGGTGAACTCGTTGATATGCGATATTTCAATTTAATATTACACAAGCATATGATTAAATGAGTGTGAAGTAACTCTTATTTACCAATAAGAATTACAGCCAGCCGGTCGGTTAGTGTTTAAAGCGGAAGTAAAAAAACATTTTTGATTATAGGGCAAAATTATATTCTAGTTATTCATTCAATATCGTTCTGGAATTTTCATTCCTGTGCATTATCAACCATAAACAATTATTACAACTAATGGGGCTGTAAAAACGCTATGCCAGTAAATTGCAGTACAGGACTACAGAGATAAAACTTGAGACTGAGCCAATATAATTACACAATCGTGCATATTCCTGGCGAATCAACTTGCATAAGCGATTGTCTTTTACGACTGCCGTTAGCAGAGTCAAAAGATGTCTTGGAACCCACTCAACTCGTATTGTTGTTGAGAGATTTTGAATCATACAGTGTCTCAGCGAAAGACATAAGCGTGGAATCCTAAAAGGATTCACAGCTATCACAAGTCAGGCCTTACAGTATGCATGGGTTCCCAACAACGGTAAAGGTTTTCATAAAACCATTCCAGAAGGCTATGAATAACCCGTCACTGTTCAATAACTGCATAATGTATGGTAACAGGGTAGTAATCCGGCAACGCTACAGACACAAGATCTTAGAACTACTACATGCAAATCATCCAGGCATATCGGCGATGAAAGGGATTGCCCGTTCATTGGTGTGGTATTCTAAAATAGATGAAGACATTGAGAACTTCATTAAAGTGTGTAGCAAATGCGTGACGGATGCCAGAATCCATAAGCAGACTTCAAAGATTGAATGGCTATGACCCATGAACAAATGGTCGAGGTTACATATTTACTATTGTTTCTTACGAAATAACATTATCTTTGTCGTGGTTTGCACACTGACCCGTTTTATTGACGCAGAGGTAGTGGAAAGAGTAAGTTCTGAAGAAACAAATAGCTTACCTTTCTCCATAGTATCAGACAATAGTAGGTCATTCACGTCCTAAGAATTTAAAATCTACTTAGCACAAAAGTCTATTGAGCATGTAAGGCCTGCGTCATATCACCCGAGCTCAAATGGTCAAGCTGAACGCAGCGTAGGCATAATTAAAAGTGGCCTGAGAAAAGCCACAGGTACTGTATAAGAATGGTTACGTCATGTGTTATTACACTATCGCAACACTTCACTTTCCGTGACGGGCGTTGCTCCAGCTGGATCATTAAATGGCAGAGTGTATGCAACGGAAAAGGAGGAAATGTCATAAAAAACCTGTGAATCATACTATGTTCCAAGTAGGGGACAATGTACATGTGCTAAACTTGAGACAAGGCCCTAAATGACTAGATAGCGTTGTTAAGAAACTAATTGGTAATAAAATGTAAAACATTTATGAAACTAAACTAGACGCTATATGGACTAGACATGTCGAACAGCTGTTACTAGGAAATACCCAACCTCATGACGACGAGACTAAAAGAAACATTTATCGGGAAGAATTCTTGAGAGACAGTCTACGGAAAGAATCTGAGTTACGTGAACGAATGTAAAATGAGAATGCTAGTGACAACGCATCTGTGAATGATCGGTATGAATGCGGTGATGAATCTAGACTGAGAATGCCTTATACACCCGCAATACAAAGTGAACCAATGCAGGAAATACCAAATAAAGATCAACCAAGACGTTCCGGCAGAGAACGTCGTCCAGTTGATCGAAACATAGCTGGAAAAAAATCGTACATAGCATGGTAAATATAAATGATGTAACTGACCATGATAGAGACCATTGTTCGGTCCTGTATTATACGGTTGTACGGTATAACTCCTCTTAGAAGTATGGGGACATGACACCCCCCCCCCCCCCATGTCATGTCCCCCTACTTGGGCAATGTCAATGTGTAACGAAGATTTCCGACAAGTAGACGGTCGTCAATAACATCCCCCTATTACATTAGACCTGCACTTTCCGGAAGGTCGGGTAGTATAGTCCGACAAGGTATTTTATAATAAGAGACCCTATGAGCACCAAACAAGCTGATCTGAAGCGAACGGAAATCATTTGGGCACATACAGCAATTAAGATGACGCCCGGTTCAGGGACAAAAACATCGTAGGCCATGCTTGTGGCGGAAGTGAAATGTATGGAGCAGCTAGGGATAGTCTAGGAGAGTCAGTGTTGACTCAACCCAGATACCGACTGGTTGCTCGCGTGTGCTCGCTCCCCTTACACCTTACTTAAACCCCAATTTTCTCGACTTGAATATATTGTATAGTTGCAAATAAATCACATATACAACCCAATCCCATTGTTTGTCTAGAAATCATCAGCCTACAATATCTTAAGATATAACATCCGAACCCTGCGATGTTATTCCCAAGACTTGAGTATCTTAACGAAGCTCACAAAGTTTGATCAATTTTCACTTAGCAGCATTTGGGGATAAGAGCGACAAACAGAAAACCTTTGAAAAGTTTTCAAGAAGGCTTCTGCAGATAGATCCTTTACAGTTTCCAGGTGGACTGCTCTGGTGGATGCACGTGTACACAGTAACTGTAACTTTTTTCAATTCGTGTTTCCTCTTTCACATGAAAGGGACCGGCATAATTCACACCGGTTGCAGCAAATAGACGAGACTGACTTACCCTGTACCCTGGAAGGGGAGGGATAGATGGTCCACGGTAATGCCCCCACGTTCTCATCTGCACTGCATTCAATTCCTAATTGTTTTCTTGGTTCTCTGTCTACCTTTCGGGATCCACCATTTTTGACTTAGGCTGGCCACGACGTAATTTATTCCCATGTGGTGCTTGACTTTGTGAGTGGCTGCTACGATCGTTTCTGTGATCCAATGTTCGGTAGGTAGCAGGATTGGGTACAATACAGATTCTTCAATCTCGGCCTCTGTGATTCTGCTCAGTACCATTAGCTTGTCGGCCTTGATGCTTAGATTTAACCGCTTCATTAATGGAGTTATATCTTTGTGACACAGTTTGCGAATGAATTTTATCTGATCCGCAAATACCTCCTTTTGAGTTTCTTTTACTACACAAACTATTGCTTATTCCATCTCTTTGAGTGTCAAATATTGTTCTTCACTTTTTTTCTTTGACTTTCTATTGCTCTTACCTTAGTTTTCCCTTTGAACTTCGGACAATCATTTAACCATTTTATCATCTCAAAGACGGTTATTATTTTTTTGAATGTGCTACATTTGTTTATCACTGACTGTAGGAATGACTCTGGGGTGGATTCTCTTCTGCACTGTTAAGTGTCCCACTTTGCACCTGTGCAGGAAAGTTTTCCCACTCGTGGGGTCCCTTATGTTCCTTGGCTCATGCCACCATGGGTGACTCGACTTGATTTTCCTCGGGTTGATTCCTCGAGTTATCAAGTCAACTGGGTTTTGACTCATGTGAACATAGTGCCAATTAGCGTTGGGAAGAACTTTATTGATGTCTGTCTTACTGGTCTGCATGTAAGCTTCTAGTGAGCCTCTAGAATGCATCCAACCCAGTGCCACTTGACTGACTGACCACATGTGTATGGCCTCAACATTGACTTCCTTTTCATATGCTTCACATACATACTTAGTGCGCCTTGCTCCAAGTAGAGCTGATGTCTACTCTAACCTGGGCACAGCAAGAGTTTTATCGGGTGCAATCCGTCCTTTTGCCATTAATAGAGTGGCATTTCCTTTACTGACTCCACACACAGCTGCTCCATATGCCACTGTGGAAGCATCTACAAATGTGTGCAGGGTCATTGACTTGTCCATCTCTGAGTTGCTTTTGACAGGTATGTCACCCATCTTAGAGAACTCACCCTCCATTTTCTCCCATTTGATTGCAATGGCTTCGTGGAGGTCCTCATCCCAATCTATCTTAAACTGCCAAATTTCCTTTATTGGGAACTTGGCCTTGATGATGGTGGGAATCATTTATCCAAGAGGATAAAATTTTGCAGCTAATCCTAGCAGGATGATTTTCTTTGTTGGTTTACCAAATTTTAATTCTGTAGGAGCTTCAATCAAGGTGTCCTCTACAGTGTCCCATATGAGTCCAAAAACTGGAATAGTGGGTCTGGCATCTGATTCACCTTCTTCCTCTGTCAGTTCCTTGTGTTCTGAGTCATTGGTAGCCCATTCACGGAGGTTAAACACAGCATCACCCATAATTTTCTTGAATGAACGTTGAAATTCTTTTAGCTTCACCCTTGTTGATGCGGTTACCAGGAGGTTATCCGCATATATATTCCTCTCGATCTTGAGTGTAATGCCCCCTTGCCCACCCTACTTTCTAAGTGGTGGTCAATAGATGCATTCAAGATAAATTGTGAGCAGGTGGCTCAAAAAAGGATGACCTTGAAACGATAGGTGTCCATGGGGCTGTCAAGATCCATGGGATCTCTGGGCCATACAAATCTCGTGAAGTCTCTGTCCTGTTCATCCAAACTAACCATCAAAAATGCCTTTGCAATGTCAAAACAGGCAGCTAGTGACTCCAATCTAAATCGCATCAACATCTGTGGTAGTTCAGGGACCATGGATGTTCCAGGGTACAAACAATCATTAGGACTTCCTACATCATTGTGTGGTTTTGCTGAACAATCAAAAACCCCACGCACCGGTGTTATTGGAGATTCCTTTCTCACAGCGTGGTGAGGTAGGTAGCTGCATACTTCTGGTGGCTTCATGTCACTTATCCTTTCAATGAAGCCTCTTTGTTGTTGCTCGCATCACACAGTCATTGTGCTTTAGCAGTTCAGGTTTTGATCTCCGATGCTTTAGATTTGCTCACTACCCTCCCTTGTACCAAACGGTAATTTACTGGCAGCGTGAGATGAGCATCAGCTGGAACTGTTACTAATCGTTATTTACGATTTTCTTTTTCTGATCTCAATATTACGTCATTTGAATACAGAGCAGATTCATTGTGTACTTTAAACCTCTATCAATATTTATTTGGTTGTTACATATTCCGGACATATATGCACTTATTTTCGTTCACCTATGGATGTAAGATGCACATTAGCGACATCTTCGGACACATTTTGTCATTTATAATTTGCAATGAAATCAGTAAGGCTACTCATTCTGATCCGATTGCCTTGGCTTACCATTAATTTCAATTTGGGTACATTTATGTATTGATTTAAGATGCAAAACTTAATACCATACCGTTTGTGTATCAATAAAGATTTTTCTTTCTTTATTTCTTTCCTTCTTTCTCTGAGAATTGGATGTTGTTGTAGAGCTGCTCAAGAGCTGCTTCATCATCCTAGTGTGGTTCATCCGGTGATATTCCAACCATGTCCAAACGCCACGATAGGTCAACATTATTTTTGCTTCTTTGTCTGACACTGCTACCTTAAGTGAAGTTATCACGTTGATTTGAGTGTTGTCTTGAAACTCTCTTATTAGACCTGACAGTAGGTCTCTTAACTTTGAAGATATTATTATTATTATTCTTTCATCCCGTTTTTCATGAAAAACAAAGCCATAGTAGTGATCTGCTCCATTGAGCATATCAACTGAGAAGTGGGCTGTATTTGGTTGAAATTGTCAGCCAAGTTACGTCCCTTTGCGTTGAGGCGAGAGATCAGGTCACTGACTCCACTCATGTTAAGTTTTTCTGCCAAAGTATCAACTACTATCACATCCATGGAGATGTTCTCGTGGGTTGACATGACATTCTTTATGTCTCACTGTGTTGATGACATTCTTTATGTCATACTATGCTGCAGTTCCTTTGCTGTTGACACCGTCCATTGGGATGACATTCTTTGTGTCGTACTATGCTTCAGTTCCTTTGCTTTTGACGCCGTCCATTGTGATGACATTCTTAATGTCGTACTATGCTTCAGTTCCTTTGCTGTTGACACCGTTCATTGTGAACACATTCTTTATGTCGTACTGAGCTTCAGCTCCTGTGCTGTTGACACCGTCAATTGTCAGGGTGGTATGTAGGCATGTAGTGTCATCCTCGCTCAAGATTCCTCTTTTGATGAAGGATTTCTGAGCTTCTTTATCAAACAGAGCTTGTACAAATTTTGTATCATCATTTGTTTTCAAACCAACCAAAGCTGTGGGTAGGGCGGTCGCCTTACCACATCCATCTGCTAACGCATTCACTGTAGCAACACTGGTGGGAGTGTTTGCTGAAGAGCTGGTTGCTACAGCAGCTGTAGGTTTTGCATTGCTTGCTACAGGCTTGTTTTCATTTCGACGATTTTTGTTTCTTCTGAAGCAGAGTACACCAGGTTGTCCGATTATTTTGCAGTACTCACAGAATGGTGCTTTCTCAGGGCGCAGCGATAAGGAGAATGATCTTCAGCACAGAATGCACATTCAGAAGATATTCCTACTTGGAAGGATCCCACCGTTGACTGAAGTCCTCGAGTGTTTCCATTCAGATGGTCTTGGCTGTTGACCATTAGAATTATTTCTCGAATTTTCTTGTTAGTTTGGCTTCCAGCCTTCATTTAACTATGGCTTGAAGTCAGTCCCACAGTTCCAAAGTCTAGTTATCGCTGACATGAATCCTTCTCGGAAATCAGCTAGACTCCATGCAGCATCTGAATCTCTCCCCCTGCTACAGGCTTCTTTCATCCTTGGTGGTAATTTGCGTCTTTTCCTGTGCGCCGTTACAGAGGAAAAATGTCTGCATTCATTAAAGTCAATCCCTGCTTTCTTCAGATGACAATAATTTACTTTCACCTTGTGCCTGTACTCTTGCAGAGATGAAATTTAATAAGTTGGAGCTGGGAGATCATCAAGAACATCCAAATGTGTCATCCTGATGTGATCCTTTTTTCAATTCATCTTCTTTAGCATTGCAACTGCTAGTTGGTAGGAAAGAAAGAAAGAAAGAAATATAACTCTTTATTCATACACAAACGGTATGGTATTAGGTTTTGCATGTTAAAACTATGCACAAATGTACACAAATCAAAATTGATGGTAAGCCAAGGCAATCGGATCAGATTGAGTACCCTTACCGATTTCATTGCAAATTATAAATGCCGAAATATGTCCTAGTATGTCTCTAAAGTGCATCTTACATCCATAGGTGAACGGACATAAGTGTATATTTGTCCGTAACATGTAACAACTAAATATTTTTTGATCGAGGTTTAAAGTACACAATGAATCTCCTCTAGAATCAAGTGACACATAATATTGAGATCAAAAAAATAAAATTGTATATAACAATTAGTAACAGTTCCTTGTTCTGATTATCCGCCTAATACATTGGGTAGCAAACGTTGTCAGGGTATGTGTTGGCCTTTGTGAGTTACAGAGCCACGGCCGTGCATGTCTATATGTCTATATATATAAATATATATATG
>SDVV010034823.1:0-11130 GCA_016164225.1 Gammarus roeselii
TATATACATGTACATAAATATGCTCACATTTTGTATATATATATATATATACATATATATATATATTTATATATATATATAATATGTGTTTAAAATGTCTTTATGATGAGCCTCAAAAACAGTTTCTTCTCTAAATTATATCAAATTATGTATTGTTTCAAAATATTTATAACGTAGAGAGGGCGGAGCTTTTCCACCTAAACACACGAAGAGCATCCAAGGCCACCACTTTCTTTGAAGAAGAGAACATCACCGTTCCTACAGCGCGTGTGTCCGTTTGTTTTGAGAGCGTGCGTGCATGTGTTCGTGCGTGTGGCCGACCCTGAAGCTGCCCTCGCCCTGCAGCAAGGTCCTTGACATTGAAGGCGCCTAGTGTGTCCCTGGCCGTGGCATTGACCTTGACCATGCAGGCTTGCGGCCTTGGCAGTGGCCGCTGCCGAGGGTGTCATTGAACTCTGGGATGGGGGGAAGAGAAGAAGAAGAGGGTTGAGGAAGAGAGGTGAGAGGGGGACGGCTCCACTTTACACACAATCAGAGAGCAATGGTAGAAAATGGGAACAACGAGATCACCGTAGGAGTGCTGCATTTTGTGCTAGTTCCAATGGACGTTTTACAGATACATTGCTGACGTCATGTTCCTGTTGTAGTCTGTTGAGTTTGTGGTGTTCCAAATAGGGGGCCTGAAATGGGATGTTCTTGCGCTGTTAAGATTTTCCAATATTGTACTATCATCACGGCTGCTCTTTTTCCTATGGTCCTCGGTTGAAGTGTTGATGTTCTTTATTTGAGGTAAGGCTTGTGAGGAAGTTGCAGGAAACGTTGTATAGCGCTCGCCTTGAGTTAGTTGAGGAACAACCAAAGCGGAGTCGCGCTCGTGAGTCATGGAAGTTTTTCCAATAAATATTTTCTCCTGTAGAAAAAAACTGATGGGTTTGTGCATGGAGCGGAAGCTGTTGGTTAGGAACAGCTTATTCAAGAAGCGAGATGTCCACATGTACACATGGGACACCATTGCCCGTGGTACTGTGGTGGATAGGGCGCAAAGATTTTTTTTTTTGATGTCGATATGTCCAAATGGGACATGATGGCCCATGGTACTGTGGTGGATAAGGAGCTGATGGATTTTGTGTTGATGTCGGGGAATGTGGTGGCGGATCTGCTGTATTAGCGGTTGTTGATAAGGAACGCTGGAGGAATGGCTGTTCATCCACTTGTGTAATGAAGGTTGAGTGTGGAGCAAAGGTAGAAGGGGAGTGAAGGAGTTAAGAGAGGGAGAAATGTAGTGGAGTGACCTGAATGTGTCAAGCAGAGCTGAGGTGTTCCAGCAGGCGTTCAAGGAGGAATGACATTGTGAGAGGGCAAAGCCTAGGGAATGTTGGGCAAGAATGGGAGACATTTTTGAGATGCGGTGTAGAGAAGTGGGTAAAATGACAGTTTTGTGCGACGTGTGGACGGCTAAGAGAGGATGGGTTTGAGACATAGCGTATGGTGCGATTAGCTTGGAACAATGTGAATTTAAGTGTGTTAAAGGGTGTGCAGATTAGATTTTTATCGTGCGAAAAGTTGGAGAGAAGTGACTCAAGCAGAGAAAGGATGGGTTCTACACCTTCATGAATCTGGAATACGCCTACGATGGTGGCAATAGAGAGGAGTTGTAGAGCGTGCTGCATTTGTTTGGAGGAGGCCAAAATTGCTAGCGGTCCTGAATTTCTCTGTTATCAGCTGATCAGGCACCCGAATAAGGAGCGAGTTCGAGTGCTTGGTTCCCAGTGCAAGGTACTGAGACGAAGTTGCGTTGTATCTGCCTGCCTGGTTAATTTCTACGCAGCTGAGGTGGCGAGAGAGGTAACGCGATTGGTCCCGGTTGACTTTGCGGTTGTTTGGAGCAAGTGAGTTGGCAGCGAATCGGTTGCTGGGCTAGTGTCGGAGTTCGGTTGAGTGTGTTAGAGGAGGGAGCTGCCAGTTAACGTGGGTAAAAGTAATGTAATGCTCAAAGAAGGACGATCCGAGATAATCTGTGTGTCTAAATACAGAGTTATTGGAGGGAGTTCGGTGTATTGAGTGTGTGGGCTCTCTTGTGTAGAAAGCTGAACTAGTGGCAGCTGAAGTGAAATCGCGAGTGAAGGAAGGATGCATAGTGTTGGGTGCACTGAAGAGTAGATAATGAGCTGTAGGACCTTGGGTCTAGAAGCAAAGAGGGTTTCATGAGGGGGTAGTTGCCCCGAATGTTTTCTTCAGGGCTGGTATGTAGGGTCGAGAGTTGTAAAGAAAGAAGGTCGAATGTTTCCGAAAATGTTTGAAGAGCTTCTCCGGATTGACGCTGAGAGATGATCAATAATGACTAGCTATTTTCCAATGGAAACGGGGATGGTGAGGAAGTCCGAGGACAGAGTGGAGTAGCAGAAATTAGTGGGCGTAGGCTTATGGGAGATAGGGTGCGTTAAGAAGGCTTCACTAAATGATTGTGACCGAATGATTTTTGACGCTTCTCTTTTCCGTCTTTATGCCCTTTTCCGTCCTTGGTATCTCGTTGGGAAACGGCGTGGGTGTGGGGAGGTCCCTGCAATTATGGCGCCGCAGGCATTAACCAGTGAAATAATTGGGGCTGCTGACGACACCGATCTTGTACCGCACTCCTGACCCGAAGTATGTTGCGGGGTCCTTGCCGGCACCCTTTAGCGCTCGAGAGCAACGTTTTGGCATGCGCGTGAGCGAATGAGATCGAGTAGCGTAAGGTACATCTTGCTGTCGGCTGACCGGCTTCTGGTGGATTCGGCCTTGCGTCTGCATCGCACTACTATTGCATCTTACTTTCTAGTATTATTATTATTATTACATCAGTGTAATTTTCCTTCATTATTATTGATCCATTATGCTGTTGCTTCTTCATCATTGGTTGAGTAACTATGACTACCTTACATTTAATCTTCTAAACAATGTATATTAGTACTGCATCGCAATCTGAGATGCATGCTGTTGGTGTCGTCGTCTCCGGCGCACAACACTTTTCTAAACCCACCTTTTGTCCTCGTCACTCCAGACAGGTGGCAACCCTCGTCAACACCCTCTGCCCAGGTGTGAGAGGGGCACGGTTTTTACCCAGGGGGGCAGTTTTGTCCTAGTCCCCTCCAGTCTCTGAGGGGCGCGACGTTCTCCCCTCTCAGCGCCCTTCGCTGCCCTAATGGGCCCCTCTCGGTCCCCTACTTCTTTACAGCAAACCCCTCACACTTTTATCAGTGCCCTTCTTCCCTACGCTCGGTTCAATTATCTCCCTCCTCCTTTTCTTGCGTCTCCCTTGCTTTTCTTTTGTGCTTCCCCTTGCTCTGGTCTCTTCCTTCGCTGCTCCCCCTGTGCGGACTGCTGTTGCTGTTCTGTTGCTGCTGCTCTCTGTAGGAGGACAACAGTGGTGAATCCTGTAGCGTTCAAGTTACCCTTCTTTCATCTTCGCTTGTACTGTGGCATGGTTCTGGACCTGTTACTCTTATCAAGCGGCGATGGTTCAACTTAACCCATTCACTAGGCAGCAATATTATTTCTAGCTATGCAGCTTGTTGAACGTAAAAAACGATGCTTGATTTCAAAATAGGTTTTTGGTTGAATAATTTTACACGTTTAAGTCTCTTTTCATATTTAATACGCATGTGATTGGTAAGCTTTCGTGTTCTATGATATCTGGTAAGGAAATAGCTACAAGTAATATCCATAGTGTATCGATCAATCTTATTGTTATCCTTCATGAATGTTAAATATTTGATTGAGTTGCAAAGCCATGTGTAGTTTGTTGTGCACCAAGCAACCATGATTATCTCGCTCTCTCTTTATGCATTGAGGCACTGGCATTTATAAGAGCACTCGAGCATTGTTATGCGTGGTATCTAACTAACTGTTCCGTAGCACATTCCCTTGTCTTGGAAACATTGCTTCTAACATTGTCTCAAGTTGCCAGCGCCTGTCGGTTATCTGTTCGCTCCGGATCAATCGTCCGTGAGTAGTCTTCTGTCGGCCTCCCCGCCTCGAAACCTGCTTCACTTGGGTCAGGACCCAAGGCCTCACCCAGGCCATGACCGTGGAGGCCAAGTCCCACCTCTCAGGGTCGCGGTCTTCAAGTGCTCTACTTCCATACATCAGCGCTGGTCGCTCGCTGTGATAAACCGGGGTTGTCGACCAAATTTTGCTGTCGATTTATACCTGTCAAGGTCGATGGACAAAGGTCAACTGAACCATGGATGATGGTGTTGGACGCAGTTAAAGATCGTTGTAAGCAGACCGAGGTTGTTATTGAGTAAGGTCGATGAACGAAGGTCAATGCGCTGAACGAAGGGCGAGGTCGTTATACGCAGATGGAGGTCGTTGTATGCAGGCCGAGGTCGTTATAGAATAAGGTCGATGAACAAAGGTCAATGCGCTGAACGAAGGGCGAGGTCGTTATACGCAGATGGAGGTCGTCGTTTTCAGGCCGAGGTCGTTGTATGCAGGCCGAGGTCGCTATACGGAGATGGAGGTCGTTGCATGCAGGCCGAGGTCGTTATACGCAGACGGAGGTCGTTGCATGCAGGCCGAGGTCGCTATACGGAGATGGAGGTCGTTGCATGCAGGCCGAGGTCGTTATACGCAGACGGAGGTCGTTGCATGCAGGCCAAGGTCATTATACGCGGATGGAGGTCGTTGAGTGCAGGTCGAGGTCGTTATACGCAGATGGAGGTTGTTAAGCTTGGTCAGAGGGCGTTGAATGCAGCGCGAGGTCGTTGAACGAAGGGCGAGGTCGTCGTACAGGTGTTCAAGGTAATTGAATGGAGGGTCAGGCTGTTGATTTAAACACAAGGCGGTCATCTGTTTTTTATGTTCGTAGCTTCTTATACAAAATCGATGCCTTTCCCAAGGACTTTGTGTCCACTGATAACGTCAGAGCTGTCACAAACCTTATCTGAACCTCTTATCTGATGTAAGTATAGCCCTTTTTTATGGGGGTGGAGGGAACATTGTCACCAGGGAAATACCCATGCTGCAAGATATACCCCCTACAGAAAGTAAATACTCCCGTTGATGAAGGCTGATGTCCTGTTTGTGTACCCAATAATCTGCTTCAAGGTCGTTGGCCTTGCCGTCGAGGCCGTCGCTCCTGTCCTTGCTCTTGAATCCGATGCACTTGATATCACACGGCTGCTCTCTTCACAAGGCCATTGCCTATGTTGCGAGGTTATCGCCTTTTGCTGTGACCTCATTGTCGACGCTCAAAGGACATTGCCCTTGCTCTACAAGGCCGTTGACTCGTTCACAAGGTCGTTGTTCTCTTGACAAGGCCATTCTCTTGGTCACAAGGTCGGCGTTGCCGCTGATAGCGGGGCCAAGGACGCTGCCCTCCACGGCGACCTCTCCGATGGCAGACAGAGGTCTCCCCGGGGGGGCTGCGCCTCTGATCGACCTCCTGGAGTTCGAGCGACCTTCGGCTATCCCCTATTCTGCCGTTCGGCTCCGAATGTACAAGAGAGGGTGTGAGCGGCCAAATTGAGGGGTGAGGGAGGGTGGGTCTGAGGGTGCGAGGTGCCGAACAGAGGGGTGAGTTACTGTGCTTCGGAGGGCGCGGGGGTAAACGACCTTGCCTCGAAGGCTATGGGGGTGAGTGACCTTGTTTGCTAGGCCGCTAGGATAAACGACCTTGCTTCGGACGCCATGAGGGTGAGTGACCGTGTTCGCTAGGCCGCGGGGGTAAACGACCTTGGCTGAGAAGCACCGGGTCGCCGATGACCTCGGTTAGTGGCCTTCCCAACGATGAACGACCTTCGGATCCATCCCAAGACCGGGCTTGGCGGCGGTGTACGCGATCCTCTTGAGGTTCGTGGCAATTTAGGCCGGTTGCTGCTCCAAGGGTCCTTGAACTGGTTCTATGCCCGCCCCGGCAACATCGCGTCTGAAACCAAAGTAGGCGTTTGGGTACAGGCTTCAAAAAGCGTTTAGAGGTTAGAGGGCTAATCGCTGCAGTGATCAGCACTCACTGATGCTGGAAGGTGAACACTGCATTTCATGCAGGCCTGAATACAGATCAAGAGCGCTGAGCTGATGTGAGGAAAACAATTGACTTACGGACCTCACAGGCTTAGGCGATCTGTGTCGCTAAAACTTGATACGTTGTGATGATACGTTGTGATGAACTTACAAGAGGTATTTTTTTAATGTAATTAGTACTGATGGCAATATGTTATTTACAATTGAGGGATTGTTTTGATCTTGGGTGTTGATAATTAATTGATTTGATTAAAAAATCATGAGTCGAGTGAATGTTAATCACCAGCAAAGCAGGTATGGTTTGCTAGTCAATACTGAGCCACACATAATTCATTTTATCAATCATGCCCTTTGTATTTTAATAGTAAAACTTACTGGCTGGAATTTTTAGAGGAATGTTCCGTTTTTCAAAACTTCATATGAAGTCGTTCCCCATTCAAACTTGAGAACATGTGGTCGTCGGCCGGCAGATCGCTGATCATAATAAGCCCTTAAGAGAAGCACGATGTCGTTCTACTATCTCATAAAGCCTTCGTCTGGTCGTGGGTTCGATAACCCGGCGTCGTATTTTGGGGCACGACCCTCTACTCACGACGAATAGGCTGATATCAACGTTTATCAAAGGTATGGAGTTCCAGGGGCCTTTGCCTTAGTAACAACGACAGAAAACTGTTTCTAAGAGGACATGCTGCTTACCATCCTAACAGAAAACAGTGAAATGTGTGATGATACCCGTCCGAAAAAAAACTTGTTCAATTAGAGAAGGTTAAACGTAGAGCAACCAAACCTATCTCCTCGCCGTGCAATAAATCCTACAAAGACGGACTCCGGCAACTCGACCTATTATAATCACATCTAAATGCTTCGAGTTAGAGGGGACATGGTCGAAGTGTGGATGATCAGAAAAGGTAGGAAACATAGACTGACCGAGCCTTCGTACTCTAGATGCAAGGGATAACCAGGAATAATGTTGCTGAGTCGTCTGAAAGCGCTTCACAGTCAACTACAGGCGTAACTTCCTCACGTATCGATTTGTCGAAGAAGGGAACAAACTCCATTGGGAAGTTGTAAACAGCGATGCAAGCCAAAGTTCATGTACGGCTCGACAAATTCTACCTGAACCGCCTCTAATTAGCCTTCGCATGCTGCACGGTTCAGAAACAGTGCACGACATTTATGTTCAATTTGAAATTGTGTCCCTCATTGACAGCAGTATGCTTAATATAGTGCTCTACATAGGCACAAGCACGGTTAAAATGACGCCCGGCTTTGGTACTCGTTGTGAAACGGTGTCTAGCTTTGACACTGGTCACCATTATTTGATCCTTCAATACAGATACCACACAGATACTTGATACTGTCCAAGATGATCCTTCACTACAGGTACCACACAGATGCATGATACTGTCCATGATGATCCTTCACTACCGGTACCACACAGATGCATGATACTGTCCATGATGATCCTTCACTACCGGTACCACACAGATGCATGATACTGTCCATGATTTTCTTTCACTACCGGTACCACACAGATACACGATACCGTCCATGATGATCCTTCACTACAGGTACCACACCACAGATGCATGATACTGTCCATGATGATCCTTCACTACAGGTACCACACAGATGCATGATACTGTCCATGATCCTTCACTACCGGTACCACACAGATGCATGATACTGTCCATGATTATCCTTCACTACCGGTACCACACAGATGCATGATACTGTCCATGATGATCCTTCACTACAGGTACCACACAGATGCATGATACTGTCCATGATGATCCTTCACTACCGGTACCACACAGATGCATGATACTGTCCATGATGATCCTTCACTACCGGTACCACACAGATGCATGATACTGTCCATGATGATCCTTCACTACCGGTACCACACAGATACACGATACTGTCCATGATGATCCTTCACTACATGTACCACACAGATGCATGATACTGTCCATGATGATCCTTCACTACCGGTACCACACAGATACACGATACCGTCCACGATGATCCTTCACTACAGGTACCACACAGATGCATGATACTGTTTATGATGACCCTTCACTACAGGTACCACACAGATACATGATACTGTCCATGATGATCCTTCACTACCGGTACCACACAGATACATGATACTGTCCATGATGATCCTCCACTACATGTACCACACAGATGCATGATACTGTCCATGATGTTCTAAGTCAGAACTAATTTCTCCTACTGTGAAAAGGCAACCCAGTTTAAATTGACGAACCTATTGTCTCCTATACACTTGTGCGCGTTGTTTAGTGTCTGCTACTGGCGTGGGTGAGGGGTGATGAGACCCCAGCTGAGAGAGCAGTCACCGTGCACCTTAACACCCAGCCACCTGTTGTTGAGCTTGTTGGCCCTGGGTCAGTGTTGCAGGATACAACTGCGTGAGTTCCCCTCACCAAAAAGAAGTTTGTTGATACCAAGTGTTATTAGACGGACGTGTCTTCTGTATGGTTTCGCATCCATGAAATGGGTTTCATGCTTTTCCTGCGACTCTCACGCTTTTCCTGCGACTCTCACGCCTCCACTGTGGCCTTACGTTCGAACTTCTACTGTATTTAGTTATATGTTGAATATTTCCAGTATAAAGATGCGTATTGGAACTCGTGGATGATGGTTTGAAGCCATAGTGGTCGATCTTTCGATTTACAACGCTGAAACTTGTTGCTAATTCATAAACTTGTTCCGTGTATGTAAGAATTCTTTGTTATACAGCATTCCAAAATTATATATAGAAACGTAACTCTTCCCTGTGTCGGTAGATTTTTTGGGTTCCCTCAAATCGCTTCTTTGTAATTTTAACTGAGCTGTAGTCCCTAGTAGACAATCCTTGTGATACTGCGACGAGAGGAATGGAAAGGAAGAATGGGGAGCTGCAACATTGGTGTTGCTTTGCCCTTGCGCTGTTGCATCATGAAGGCTGTGTCTTTTTTAAGTGCCTTACATTTTGTCGGATTTTCATTTTTCCATCACATTTTTCCTTATCAATGTGTGGGAGCTTCACCTTTTAGGGTAAACTTTGATGCAGTCTCCCCTAATCGGCCTCCGTGTTACGGTGTTAGGGCCGCAGTACCATTTGATCACATTTGTTTACTCTCCTATTATTACAACGTTCAGTCCACCTCATTGTAAGTCTCATCTTAACCTGACCATTCGTCGTTATCACAGCAGATACCTTTTTGTACACATTCCGCGTTAATGTAACCGTTCACGGTGCACGTATCATTGCTGCTTGTATAACCTTTATCATATCAGTGACCCCCCGTCGCAGACTAAAGAGACCCCCCCCCCCCGTATCTTTAGCCTGCGCGTGTCGACGGCTCAGATGAAGCAACGACGCCCGGCGTCATTATTTTGGTAGGCGTGGCGAGCCCGCCCCACGACTACCTTCTCCCGCCCCTATACCGCCTACTGCCGCCCCACGGCTGCCTCTGTCATGCCCCAATACCGCCCGCAGACACACCAGTGCTGCCTTCACCGTCCCACTACCGCCTTTGCCCGCCCCAGACATGCCCAGCTGGGCCGCATTTCCTCCGGGTTCCCGCCCACTTCCCTCGCCGTCACTCCTCCCATGCCTATGCCGCGACCCGCTTCCCTACCTAGTACGGCCAAGCTGCATCAAATACTAACTAAGCGATGAGCTCCAACATTAGTGTACTCTACTTTGGTTTCTGTGACATTGCCGCTGCCCTTCTTAAACTGATCAACCAATATACCAAATGGAGTTGTGGATATCTTACATGCAGTTCTGATGAACAGCGTGGAACTGGGCGGTGTCAATTTGGAGGCTGTGCCTTCCTAACCCCGTTTGGGGGTATTGCCGTATTACTCCCAACTTCTGTTGTCACATTTGTGGATGAGTCCACTGTTTCTCACGCCGGGGGAATACCCTTGCTGTACACACTAACCATCTCTGAAATTATGAATGCTTCATCTATGCTTCAATTATCATTTTCCACCGGCTGTAATAAGCTCGCTAATCTTTATTTGTCCTTGATGTTGTTTGTAGTAAAGTTTCCGTGGTTGTTGTAGGTTCCTTCCCCTTGAGAGTGCTGGTGTTTGCGCTGTGCCCGCCCCTCCTGCATTGGGGGTGTGGTGTGGTCCGAACGCTGCACTGTATCGAGCGGCGGGGGCCTCCCCTTCTGCTCTCGGTGTGGAGGGGAGGACTCTGTTGCCCCGCCCCCTCCCAATAGTGCCGGGCCTTTTGAACAGGACTTAACGTTCAATTTTTTTTAGCACGTGAAGCGTTTATCACCGAAAATGTTTACGCCACTAATTTTACAACCGAATTTTTGTTCGAACGAATCCCTAAGTGCACCTAAGGGGGATGGGCCCAATCATTTTAACGGAGAGCTTCATCTACCGAAGGCTAATAGGACCGATTTTTGAGCATTTTTTCTTGCACCGAAAGCCTCTTGTGGACAGAACGGAACCGCTTAGCGTTATAGCCATTGCCCTCGTCGTTCAAATCCAGGAGTCTTTGGGCTAAAGCCGTAGTCTCGATCATTTCCACGCTTTCCTCGTTCAACGTATCGTTCACGGCTTTTCAAGATTGGTCTGTACATGGAGACTTTAGACCGACGAGCCCTTTAAAGACCGTCTGAGGCTGGTATAGTTTCCTTGGAATATAGCAAAAAAATACCCCAAATCTAAAATAAAAATTCTATATCATGGTACTTCTTGCTTATGGTATTTGTTATCTTTATTTGTGAATCTTGAATTTTGAGGGTTTAGCGAGCGCTCAGATTGGCGCATTCGTTGCCACATGAGGTGGTTGAGCGCGCCGTCCCCCTCGAGTGGAGGGGGCACTAGTGACGGATCAGCCCCGGTCTGATTCATCACTTTGAGAGAACATACGTTGTATTTTAACGTCCCTTCTTCCAATCGATACAGATACAGACACCAGGCCGCATCCCCCAGAAAGGGGGGTGGCCGACGGCAAGGCGCACCTCACACCCTCATACGCTCACACTCGCACAACTTAGCCCTTTTGTGCTAAAGGGTCCGGCCGGTAGCCCCTCAACGTACACTCTGGGTCCCGAATGCACCGAGGAACCGTCGTCAGCAGCAGGG
>SDVV010034824.1:0-11129 GCA_016164225.1 Gammarus roeselii
ACTAGAACGCCTAAAACGACTAAAACACCTTAAACAACTGATACACCTCAACTAACTATAACACCTAAAACAACTATAACACCTAAAACACCTAAAACACCTGTAACAACTATAACAACTATAACACCTACATCACCTAACCGACTAAAACACCTATAAACACCCAAAACACCTAGAACAACAAACTCCTGGAAACACCTAAACACCCATAACTACTATAACACCTATAAACAACTATAACACCTCAAACGACTAAAACACCTTGAACAACTACAACACCTAAAACAAGAAAAACATCTATAACAACTAAAACACCTCAAACAACTAAAACACCTGAAACAACTAAAACAACTGAAACACATATAACAACTAAAACACCTATAACACCTATAACACCTATAACACCTAAAACACCTATAACACCTACAACACCTATCACACCTAAACACCTAGAACAACTAGAACACCTAAAACAAGTAAAACACCTAGAACGATATAACACATATAACAACTAAAACACATAAAACAACTAAAACAACTACCACAACTATAACAACTAAAACATCTAAACACATATAACAACTAAAACACCTAAAACAACTAGAACACATAAAACACCTAAACAACTATAACACCTATAACAACCAAAACACCTAAAACAACTAAAACACCTAAAACAACTGGAATACCTATAACAACTATTAACACCTAAAACAACTAAAACACCCAAAACATCTACACAACTAAAACACCTATAATACCTATAACACCTATAACACCTAAACACCGGAATCACCTGAAACACCTATAACACCTACAACACCTATAACACCTAAAACACCTGCAACTACTAAACCACCTAAAACAATTAAAGCACTTGAAACAACTAAAACACATAAACAACTAAACTACCTGAAACGACTAAAACACCTGAAACAACTAGAACACGTATAACAACTAGAACACCTAAAACAACCAAAACACCTTAAACAACTGAAACACCTTAAACAACTATAACACCTACAACAACTAAAACACCTACAACAGCTATAACAACTATAACACCTACAACACATAAACGACTAAAACACCCAGAACACCTCGAACACCTAAAACTCCTTGACACACCTAAAACACCCATAACTACTATAACACTTAAAACAACTATAACACCTTAACGACAAAAACACCTTGAACAACTACAACACCTAAATCAAGTAAAACACCTATAACAACTAAAAAAACTACAACTACTAAAACACCTGAAACAACTAAATCAACTAAAACACCTGCAATACCTTAAACACCTATAACACCTAAAACAGCTATAACACCTAAAACACCTATAATACCTACACACCTATAACACCTAAATACCTAAAACAACTAGAACACCTAAACAAGTATAACACCTAGAACAACTAAAACACATATAACAACTAAACACATAAAACAACTAGAACACCTAAAACAACTGAAACACCTAGAACAACTAAATCACCATAACACCTAAAACAGCTAAAACACTTAGAACAACTAAAACACATAAAATACTACAACACATAAAACAACCAAAACAAGTACAACAACTATAACAACTAAAACACCTTAAACAACTAAAACACCTATAACAACTAAAACACCTAAAACAACTGGAACACCTCAAACACCTTAAAACAAATATAACACCTATAACAACTAAAACACCCTAAACAACTATAACACCTAAACGCTCATAACACCTATACCACTTAGAACAACTAAAAAACACCTAAAACACCTAAACACATAAAAACTAAAACATCTAAAACAACTATAACACCTATAACAACTAAAACGCCTAAAACAACTAAAACACCTATAACAACTAGAACACATATAACAACTATAACACCTAAAACAACTAAAACATCTAACACAACTAACACAACTATAACACCTGTAATACCTATAACACCTACAACACCTAAAACACCTAACTCACCTGAAACATCTATAACACCTACAACACCTGAAACAACTAAAACACCTGTACAGCTAAACTACCTAAAACAACTATAACACCTTAATTAACTAAAACACCTTGATCAACTTGAACACCTAAAACAATAAAACCTCTTAAAAAACTAAAACACATAAAATACCAAAACACCTAAAAAACTAAAAGCATAAAACACCTATAACACATAAAACAACTAAAAAACCTAAAACACCTTAAACGCCTTTAACACCTATAACACGTAAAACACCTAAAACACCTGAAACACCTAAAACAACTAGAACAACTCTAACACATACAACACCTAAAACAATTTGAACACCCAAAACAACTTAACAACTAAACAACTAAAGCAACTGAAACACATATAAAAACTAAAACAACTCGAACAACTAAAACAACTAAAACAACTAAAACAACTTGAACAACTATAACAACTAAAACACCTAAACAACTGAAAACCTAAAACACCTAAACACCTAAACCCCTAGAACAACTAAAACACCTAAAACAACTAAAACACCTTGAACGACTAAAACACCTACAACAACTATAACACCTAAACAACTAAAACACCTAGAACAACTAACACAACTAAAACACCTAGAACAACTATAACACCTAAAACAACTAAAACACCTTGAACAACTAAAGCACCTAAAACTACTAGAACATCTATAACAACTATAACACCTTGAACAACTAAAACACCTAAAACAACTTAAACACCCAGAACACCTAAACACCTAAGCCCCTAGAACAACTACAACACCTAAAACAACTCAAACACCTACAACATCTACAACACCTAGAACAACTATAACACCTAAAGCAACTAAAAACACCATAAAACAACTAAAACACCTATAACAACTATAACAACTTAAACAACTAAAACAACTAAAACAACTAAACAACTGAACAACGCAAACAACTAGGACAACTATAATACACTAAAACAACTGAAACAACTAAAAACAACAAGAACAACTGAAACAACTAGAACAACTAAAACAACTATAACAATTGAAACAACTACAACATCTAAAATAACTAAAACAATTAAACAAACAAAAAAACATAAACAACTAAAACAACTAAACAACTAAAACAATTACAAACAACTAGAACAACTAACAACTAAGCAACCAAAACAACTTAAACAACTAAAACACCTAATCAACTAAAACACATAGGAACAACCAAAAAATCTCAAACAACTAAAACACCTCTAAAAACTAAAACACCCATAACAACTAAAACACCTAAAACAACTGAACACCTAAAACAACTAAAACAACTAAAACACCTAAAACACCTAAACACTCAATCACCCATAACACCAATAACACCTACAACACCTAAAACACCTAAAACACCTAAAAAAAAAACTAAAACACCTATAACAACTACAACACATAAAACAACTACAACACAAATAACAACTGAAACACCTAAAACAACCATAACACCTAGAACAACTAAAACACCTAAATATCTATAACACCTAAAACAACTAAAACACCTGAAACACCTATAACACCTACAACACATGTAAAACCTACAACACCTAGAACAACTAGAACACCTAGAACAACTAAAACACCTAAAACAACTAAACACCTTGATCAACTTAAACATCTAAACAACTATAACACCTAAAACAACTAAAACACCTAAAACAAACAGAACACCTAGAAAAACTAAATCACATATAACACCAAAAAACACAAACAACTATAACACCTGAAACACCTTAAACGCCTATAACACCCAAAAAAACTACAACACCTAGAACTCCTATACACCTTAAACACCTAAACAACTAAACAACCATAACACATACAAAACCTAGAACAACTAAAACACCTAAAACAACTCAATAACTTAAATAACTAAAGTAACTAAAACAACTAGAACACCTAAAATAACTATAACACCTAAAACAACTAAGACACCTAAACAACTAAAACACCTGGAACAACTATAACACCTAAAACAAATAAAGCTCCTAAAACAACTAAAACACCTAAATCAACTAAAAAACAAAAACAACTAAATCACCTAATACAACTAAACACCTAAAACAACTGAAACACCTTGAACACCTAAAACACCTATAACAACTAAACACCTAAAACAATTACAACACATAAAACAACTAAAACACATAGAACAACTAAAACACATAGAACAACTAAAACACATACAACAACTAAAACACCTAAAACAACTACAACACGTAAAACAACTAAAACACCTAAAAAACAACTAAACACCTAAAACAATTACAACACCTAGATCAACTAAAACCCCTGAAACAACTGTAATACCTAAAACAACTATAAAAACGAAAACAAATAAAACAATTAAAAAACAACCAAAACAAATGGAACAACTAAAAAAACAAAAACAACTAAAACAACTATAACAACTACAAACACCTAAAACAACCAAAACACATATAACAACTAAAAACAACCAAAAACAACTTGACAACTAAAACACTTATAACAACAAAAACAACTAAGCCAACTAAAATACCTAGAACAACTAAAACAACTAAGACAACTAGAACAACTATAACAACTAAAACAACTGAAACAACTAGAACAACTAAAACAACTAAACAACTAAACAACTATAACAACTAAAACAATTAAAACAAATAAAACAACTAAAACAACTATAACACCTCTAACAACTTAAACAACTAAAACAACGCAAAGAACTAGAACACCTATAACAACTAAAACAACTATAACAACTGAAACACCTAAAACAACTATAACAACTAAAAAATATATAACAACTATAACAACTAAAACACCTAAACAACTAAAACAATTAAAAAAAAACTATAACAACTACAACAACTAAATCAACTATAACAACTAAAACACCTACAACAATTTAAACACATATAACAAATAAAACAACCAAACAACTAAAACAATTAAAACGACTTGAACAACTAAAACCCCTGAAACAACTAAAACACCTAAGATATTAAACATCTAGAACTCCTATAACACCTAGAACACCTAAAACACCCATAACAACTAAACACCTACAACAACTAAGACCCCTAAAACAATTAAAACACCTAAAACAACTAAAACACCTAAACAACTAAACACCTGTAACAACTAAAACGCCTAGAACAATTAAAACACCTAAAACAACTAAACAACTAAAACACCTAAACACCTGTTGCACCTAAAACACCTAAAACACATAGAACACCTAAACACCTAAGACACCTAGAACACATAGAAAACCTATAACACCTAAAACACCTAAAACACCCAGAACAACTAAAACCCCTATAACAACTAAAACCCCTATAACAACTTCAACACCTATAACAACTAAAACACATAAAACAACTAAAATACCTATAACAACTATTCACCTAGAACAACTAAGACACCTAAAACAACTAAAACACCTAAAACAACTAAAACAACTAAACACATCAAACACCTAGAACACCTAGAACACCCAAAACATCTAAAACACCTATAAAACATAGAACAACTAAACAAATACAACTCCTGAAACAACTAAAACACCTAAAACAACTAGAACAACTAAAACAACTAAAGTAACTAGATTAGCTAAAACACTCTTAACAACTAAAACAACTAAAACAACTATAACAACTAAAACAACTAAAACAACTAGAACAACTATAACAACAAAAACAACTGCAACAACTAGAACAACTAAAACACATATAACAACTAAAACACCCAGAACAACTATAACACGTAAAACAACTATAACACCTTAAACAACCTAAACACCTAAAACAACTAAAACAACTAGAACAACTAAAACACCTGGAACAACTATAGCACCTAAAACAACTAAAACACCAAAACAACTAAAACACATAGAACAACTAGAACGCCTAAAACAAATAAAACACCTAAAAACAACGATAATACCTTAACCAACTATAACACCTAAAACACCTACAACACCTGTAACACCTAAAACAATCAAAACACCTACAACAACTATTACACCTATAACAACAAACACCTAGAAACAACTAAAACGCCTGGATCAACTAAAACCCATAAACAACTAAATCACCTAAAACAACTATAACACCTAAAACAACTATAACACCTAAAACAACTGTAACACCTAAAACCACTAAAACACCTCTAACACCTAAAACACATTAACAACTAAATCACCTATAACAACGATAACACCTGAAACAACTAAAACAACTGAAACAACTACATGAACTAAAACACCTAAAACAACTAGAACAACTAAAACAACTAGAACACCTAAAACAACTATAACAACTAAAACAACTAAAAAAAACTATAACAACTAAAACAACTGAAACAGCTACAACAACTATAACACATAAAACAACTAAAACAACTAAAACAGCTTAAACAACTAAAAAACGACTAAACACTAAACCAACTAAAACAACTGAATCATCTAAAACAACTAAAACAACTGAAACAACTAAACAACTAAAACAACTAAAACAACTAAAGCAACTAAAACAACTACAACAACTAGAACAACTAAAACCACTACAACAACTAAACAACTACAACAACTAAACATCTAAAACAACTAAAACAACTAAACAACTAAACAACTAAACAACTAAACAACTAAATAACTAAAACAAGTATAACGACTAAGACAACTAAAACAACTAAAACAACTAAACAACTAAACAACTAAAACAACTACATCAACTAAAACAACTAAAACAACTAAAACACCTAAAACAACTATAACATCTAAAACAACTAGAACACTTAAAACAACTAGAACACATATAACAACTAGAACACCAAGAACAACTAAAAAACATTAAACAACTGAAACACCTTAAACAACTATAACACCTAAAACAACTATAACACCTAAAACAACTAAAACACCTTAAACACCTAAAACAACTATAACAACTATAACACCTACAACACCTAAACGACTGAAACACCTTAACACCCATAACACCTAGAACACCTGAAACTCCTAGAAACACCTAAAACACCCATAACTACTACAACATCTAATACAACTACAGTATAACACCTTAAACGACTAAAACACCTAGACAACTACAACACCTAAAACAAGTAAAACACCTATAACAACTAAAACAGATAAAACAACTAAAACACCTGAAACAACTAAACAACTAGAACACCTAAAACACCTATAACACCTATAACACCTGAAACACATTTAACACCTGAACACCTACAACACCTATAACACCTAAACACCTAAAACAACTAGAACACCTACAACAAATAAAATACTTTGAACAACTACAACACATATAACAACTAAAACACATAAAACGACTAGAACACTTAAAACAAATAAACCACCTAGAACACCTAAAACACCATAAACACCTATAACAGCTAAAACACGTAAACAACTAATACACATAAGACAACTACAACACATAAAACAACCAAAACAACTACAAAAACTATAACAATCATAACAACTAAAACACCTAAACAACTAAAACACCTTAAACAACTAAAACACCTATACAACTAAAACTAGAAAACCTAAAACACCTAAAACAACTATAACACCTATAACAACTAAAACACCTTAAACAAATAAAACACATAAAACACTCATAACACCTATAACACCTAAAACACCTAGAACAACTAAAACACCTATAACAACTATAACACCTAAAATAACTAAAACACCTTAAACAACTAACACAACTAAAACACCTATAATACCTATAACAAATAAAACACCTAAAACACCTTAAACGCCTTTAACACCTATAACACCTTAAACATTTGAAACACCTAAAACACCTACAACACCTAAAACAACTATAACAACTATAACACATACAACACCTAAAACAACCAAAACACCTGAAACAACTTGACAACTAAAACAACTAAAGTAACTAATATAACTAAAACACCTATAATAACTAAAACAACTATAACAAATAAAACAACTATAACGACTAAACAACTAAAACAACTAAAACAACTAAAACAACTAAAACAACTAAAACAACTAAAACGCCTAAAACAACTATAACACCTATAACAAATAAAACAACTAAAACACCTAAAATAACTAGGACACCTTAAACAACTGAAACACCTGAAACAACTAAATTACCTAAAACAACTATAACACCTAAAAACAACTAAAACACCTAAATCAACTAGAACACTCATAACAACTAACTCACCTAAAACAACTAAAACACATAAAACAGCTAAAACACCTAGAACACCTAAACACCTAAAACCCCTAGAACAACTAAAACACCTAAAACAACTAATACACCTATAACATCTACAACACCTATAACAACTAAAACACCTCAAACAACTAAAAACACCAAAAAACAACTAAAACACCTATAACAACTAAACACCTAAAACAACTAAAACACCTAAAACAACTAAAACACCTAGTACACCTAAACACCTAAAACACCTAGAACAACTAAAACACCTAGGACAACTAAAACACCTAGAACATCTACAACACCTAGAGCAACTAAAACACCTAAAACAACTACAACACCAGAAACAACTATAACACCTAAAACAACGTAAACAAGTAAAACAACTAAAACAACTAAAAACAACGAAAACAACTATGACAACTAAAATACCTAAAACAACTGATACAACTAAAAACAACTAGAACAACTAAAACAATTAAAACAACTAAAACAACTACAACAATTAAAACACCTAACACAACTACAACACCTAAAACAACTGCAACACCTAAACAACTATAACACCTGAAACAACTAAAACACCTAAAATATCTATAACACCTATAACAACCAAAACACCTATAACACCTGAAACACCTATAGCACCTACAACATCTAAAACACCTATAACACCTAGAACAACTAAAACACCTAAAACAACTATAACACTTGAACAACTCGAACACCTAAACAACTATAACACCTAATACAACTAAAACACCTAAAACAACTATAACACTTAAACAACTCGAACACCTAAACAACTATAACACCTAATACAACTAAAACACCTAAAACAACTAAAAAACCTTGATCAACTTAAACACCTAAAATAACTATAACACCTAAAACAACTCTAACACCTAAAACAACTATAACACCTAAAACAACCAGAACACCTGAAAAAACTAAATCACATATAACACCCAAAACACATAAAACAACTACAACACCTGAAACACCTTAAACGCCTATAACACCCAAAAAACCTACAACACCTAAAACACCTATACACCTAAAACACCTAAACAACTAAAACAACTATAACACATACAACACCTGAAACAACTAAAACACCTAAAACAACTCAACAACTATAACAACTAGAACAACCAAAACAACTATAACAACTATAACAACTATAACAACTATAACACCTAAAATAACCATAACACCTGAAACAACTAAAACAACTAAAACACCTAAAACAACTAAACACCTAAAACAACTAGAACACCTAAATCAACTAAAACACCTATAACAACTAAATCACCTAATACAACTAAAACACCTAAAACAACAAAAACACCTTGAACACCTGAAACACCTATAACAACTAAAACACCTAAAATAACTACAACACATAAAATAACTAGAACACATAGAGCAACTAAAAAAACCTACAACAACTAAAATACATAGAACAACTAAAACACCTGCATCAACTAAAACAACTACAACACCTAATACAACTACAACACCTTGAACAACTAAAACACCTAAAAAAACACTACAACGCCTAGAACAACTAAAACACCTACAACAACTATAACACCTATAACAACTAGAACAACTACGATGACTAAAACGACGAAAACAACGATGACAACTAAAATATCTAAAACAACAAAAACAACTAGAACAACTAAAACAACTAAAACAACTAAAACAACTAAAACAACTAAAACAACTATAACAACTAACAGTAGTTAATATAGGAGCGAGAACCGCTTTCTAGAGTCATTTTGGTGGGCGGGGGGTAAGACGCGATGCATGCAACCTTGACTCAACCGGTTTGTACGGGTAAGCACAGAAACGGGGGGCGGGCGTAGGGGTACCGGAACTGGTTTACCGCGGCCCAGCCAGAAAGTAGGAGCGAAACGGCCCAAAAATATAGGAGCAAGAACGGCAGTAAAAAGTAGGGACAAGAACGGCAGTAAAAAGTAGGAGCAAGAACGACAGTAAAAAGTAGGAGCAAGAACGGCAGTAAAAAGTAGGAGCAAGAACGGCAGTAAAAAGTAGGAGCAAGAACGGCAATGGGTAATTAGTGACTCTATGTATGTTATTTGTGAAGGATTTAGGATGTATGCTTTTTAGTGAAGGAATTAGGATGTTTGCTTTTAGTGAAGGAATTAGGGTACATGTTATTTGTGAATGAATTAGATATAGGATGGGTAGATATTTGAACCTTTTTATCGAATGTATTGGTAAGGGTGTTTGTTATTTGTGAAGGATTTAGGATGTATGCTTTTAGTGAAGGATTTAGGATGTATGCTTTTAGTGAAGGATTTAGGATGTATGCTTTTAGTGAATGAATAAGATTGGTGATAATTAATGGATGTATGCTTTTAGTGAAGGAATTAGGATGTATGCTTTTGTGAAGGAACTAGATTTTGGTTATAATTAGTGACCCTATGTTTGATTTGTGAAGGAATTAGATGTAGGATGACTAGATCTTTGAACCTTTTATCGAATGTATTGGTTAGGATGTATGTTATTTGTTAGTGACTCAGTCGCTGTATTTCTCGGACACTGTAGTTATATGTTAAGACAAATTGATCAAGTTAGTTTCTGATGTTACGTAGAGATACCATGAACGGAGTTTTTTTTTGTGACTCGGCTAATGCATTTGTTAGATCTTATCTCGAGTGCTCTGTTCTATTTGGGTCACGGAGGTTTGTTTTTAGTGTCTCGACCGAATATGCTTTTAGTGAAGGAAATTAGATAGATGATAATTAGGATATATGTTATTTGTGAAGGAATTAGATTTGGCGATATTTAGTGAATGTATGCTTTTAGTGAAGGATTTAGATATAGGATGACTAGATCTTTGAACCTTTT
>SDVV010034825.1:0-11129 GCA_016164225.1 Gammarus roeselii
AGCCGTTTGCGCTGTACACGGCTTGCAGTAGCTGGCCTTAGCAGCCGTTTGCGCTGTGCACGGCTTGCAGTAGCTGGCCTTAGCAGCCGTTTGCGCTGCACACAGCTTGCAGTAGCTGGCCTTAGCAGCCGTTTGCGCTGTACACAGCTTGCAGCAGCTGGCCTTAGCAGCCGTTTGCGCTGTACACAGCTTGCAGTAGCTGGCCTTAGCAGCCGTTTGCGCTGTACACAGCTTGCAGTAGCTGGCCTTAGGAGCCGTTTGCGCTGTACACAGCTTGCAGTTGCTGGCCTTAGCAGCCGTTTGCGCTGAACACAGCTTGCAGTAGCTGGCCTTAGCAGCCGTTTGCGCTGTACACAGCTTGCGGCAGCTGGCCTTAGCAGCCGTTTGCGCTGTACACAGCTGGCAGCAGCTGGCCTTGGCGTCTACCTGCATTCTCTTAACACGGTTTTAAGGTTTGAGCCTTAGCTGCCATATGCGCAGAACACGGCTTGCTGGGGCTGGTCTTAACAGCTGTATGCATTGAATACGGCGGTCATAAGCTGGTCTAAGCAGCCATATACGCGCTGAACACTTCGCGAAGATGCTGGCCTAGGCAGCCGTATATGCGTTGGGCACTTTGCGAAGAAGCTGGTCTAAGCAGCCATATACGCGCTGGACACTTCGCATAGAAGCTGGCCTAGGCAGTCGTATATGCGCTGGACACTTCGCATAGAAGCTGGCCTAGGCAATCGTATATGCGCTGGACACTTCGCATAAAAGCTGGCCTAGGCAGTCGTATATGCGTTGGGCACTTCGCGAAGAAGCTGGTCTAAGCAGCCATATACGCGCTGGACACTTCGCATAGAAGCTGGCCTAGGCAGTCGTATATGCGTTGGGCACTTCGCGAAGAAGCTGGTCTAAGCAGCCGCATACATGCGCGCTTTACACTTCGCGAAGGAGCTGGCCTTACAGCCATACGTGAATGAGCTGGCCTTAGCAGCCGTCTGTGAAGGAACTGGGCTTAGCAGACGTATGCGAAGGAGCTTTCCTTAGCAGCCGCATGCGAAGGAGCTGGCCTTAGCAGCCGTATGCAAAAGAGCTGGCGTTAGCAGACGTATGCGAAGGAGCTGGCCTTTCAGCCGTACGTGAAAGAGCTGGTCTTAGCAGCCGTATGCGAAGATGCTGACATTAGCAGCCGTATGCGAAGAAGCTGCCCTTAGCAGGCGTATGCGAAGATGCTGACCTCAGCAGCCGTATGCGAAGGAGCTGGCCTTAGCAGCCGTATGCGAAGATGCTGCCCTTAGCAGGCGTATGCGAAGGAGTTGGCCTTAGCAGCTGGTTGCAAAGGAGCTGGCCTTACAGCCTTATGCAAAAAAGCTCACCTTACAGCCGTATGCGAAGGAGCTGTCCTTACAGCCGTATGCGAAGGAGCTGGCCTTACAACTGTATGCGAAGGGGCTGGCTTTAGCAGCCGTATTCGAAGGAGCTTTCTTTAGCAGCCGTATGCGAAGGAGCTGGCCTTGGCAGCCTTATGTGAAGGAGCTGGCTTTTTAGCCGTATGCGGAGGAGCTGGCCTTAGCAGCCGCATGCAAAAGAACTGGCCTTAACATTCGTATGCGAAGGAGCTGGCCTTAGCAGCCGGATGCGAAGGAACTGGCCTTAACATTCGTATGCGAAGGAGCTGGCCTTAGCAGCCGTATGCGAAGGAACTGGCCTTAACATTCGTATGCGAAGGAGCTGGCCTTAGCAGCCATAAGCGAAGGAGCTGGCCTTAGCAGCTGTATGCGATGAAGCTTTCCTTAGCAGCCGTATGCGAAGAAGCTTTCCTTAGCAGCCGTATGCGAAGGAGCTTACCTTACAGCCGTATGCAAAGGAGCTGGTCTTACAGCCGTTTGCGAAGGAGCTGGCCTTACAGCCGTATGCGAAGGAGCTGGCCTTACAGCCGTTTGCGAAGGAGCTGGCCTTAGCAGCCGTATGTGAAGGAGCTGGCTTCTTAGCCGTATGCGAAGGAGCTGGCCTTAGCAGCCGTATGCGAAGGAACTGGCCTTAGCATTCGTATGTGAAGGAGCTGGTCTTAGCAGCCGGATGCGAAGGAACTGGCTTTAGCAGCCGCATGCGAAGGAGCTGGCCTTAGCAGCCGTACGCGAAGGAGCTGGCCTTAGCAGCTGCATGCGAAGGAGCTGGTCTTTCAGCCGTATGCGAAGGAGCTGGTCTTTCAGCCGTATGCGAAGGAGCTGGCCTTAGCAGCTGCATGCGAAGGAGCTGGTCTTTAAGCCGTATGCGAAGGAGCTGGTCTTTCAGCCGTATGCGAAGGAGCTGGTCTTTCAGCCGTATGCGAAGGAGCTGGTCTTTAAGCCGTATGCGAAGGAGCTGGTCTTTCAGCCGTATGCGAAGGAGCTGGTATTTCAGCCGTATGCGAAGGAGCTGGTCTTTCAGCCGTACGCGAAGGAGCTGGCCTTAGCAGCTGTATGCGATGAAGCTTTCCTTAGCAGCCGTAAGCGAAGAAGCTTTCCTTAGCAAGCGTATGCGAAGGAGCTTACCTTAGCAGCCGTATGCAAAGGAATTGGCCTCAGCAGCCGTTTGCAAAGGAGCTGGCCTTAGCAGCCGTATGCGAAGGAGCTAGCCTTAGCAGCCGTATGCGAAGGAGCTTGCCTTACAGCCGTATGCGAAGAAGCTGGCCTTAGCAGCCGTATGCGAAGGAGCTGGCTTTTCAGCCGTATGCGAAGGAGCTGACCTTAGCAGCCGTATGCGAAGGTGCTTTCCTTAGCAGCCGTATGCGAAGGAGCTGGCTTTAGCAGCCCTATGCAAAGAAGCTGGCCTTAAACAGCTGGTTGCAAAGGAGCTGGACTCACAGCCGTACACGAAGGAGCTGGCCTTATAGCCTTATGCAAAAAAACTCACCTTACAGCCGTATGCGAAGGAGCTTGCCTTACAGCCGTATGCGAAGGAGCTGGCCTTACAGCCATATGCAAAGGAGCTGGCATTAGCAGCCGCATGCGAAGTAACTGGCCTTAGCAGCCGTAAGCGAAGAAGCTTTCCATAGCAGCCGTATGCGAAGGAGCTGGCCTTAGCAGCCGTATGCAAAGGAGCTACCTTAGCAGCCGTATGCGAAGGAGCTGCCCTAGCACCCGGATAGGTTCAGGACACCCCGGTCCTACGGTGACAACGTGAACGCCTTCGTGCCAATGCCAGGAGAGCCTCGACAAGGACAGCAGACCAAGTTCCGACGTGTGGTGGTCAACAGCCGGCGTGTGCTGGATGAACTCCTGATGCAGCACATCGGCTGTATACGAGAAATACGTAAAGAACTTTCCTACACGCGCACAGTTACCTCTGTATCCTTCAACCTTCATTTTAATCTTCGTTTTTGTAATGTTGAATGACCTTAACTGATTCATCTTGTTAGCGTTCCTACCATATCAAAAGAGACTCAGATTCGTTCAAATTCAATTAAAAGGTCCTTTTTTCTCTTATTTAAGATTGCTGAAAGACGCCATCTAATTCCTTCCTTTGTTATTCTTGCATAAAATACAAGCTGCTTGTTACTCATTATCAACAGTAACTCAATACTATACAAACTAACCATAGAACAAAACTGCCCTTATTTATCTTGTGCAGTTATGCATTTAATTTGTTTGCTTCTTCATTATTTGTTCATTGCTATCAGTCATCGATTAGCTAAATCATACGTAGCTACCAGACTTTGTACCTGGTTTTTCCCATGGTGTAGAGGAGCCTCACTTTAGTTCAATATCTCCGTGGATCTTCTTAATTTCCTAAAGAAGATTCTGTGTTAACTTTCATGTAGCGTTTTCTCTTCCTCGGTTAGATAGTAGCTGTTTCAATGGGCCTGGACAATAATTTGTAAGACTTTATCGACCCTGATAACAACCATCTGAATGTTCTCTACCCTGATCTAAATACTGAAAAGACGAGTAAATATTATAATGAAGATACTTATAACAGATTAGACTGCAATACTAAAAATACCAGGACGAGCTTTTCTTTGTTACACCAGAACATCAGATCACTGTTACCTAGAAGTGACATTTTCACTCATTTATCCAATCATTAAAGTGTAAATTCGATGTAGTCAGCTAAAACCTATAATTCCTTCCAATCATTCAGAACTGATGGTAGACGCGGAGGAGCAATCAGCACCTATATTTCTGATAAATATACCTCTTAAATCTTGGACTATTGAATTGTTAGTATGCCATACATCGAAACACTTTACGTTGAAATTAAACTGAAAAATATATGTATGATCAAAGCAACAGCTTACAAGCCACCATCTGCTAACCCTAATCTATTCATTCACAAATTAGATGAATTTATCCAATCATGTAACAACATAACGACTGATTATTTTATTCTTTGTGGAGATTTTAGTATAGATATTATGAATTACGATAACGACAATAATGCTTTGAAGCTCTTATGATCAATGAACAGCCTTGAATTATTACCACTGATATCAAAACCAACTAGAATAGACAAAGTCAGAGATAAGGCCACCCTAATAGATAATATCTTCATCACAAACCCGCATAATTATAACTCTGTCATATTAATATCTGATATATCAGACCACTTGCCTAACTTTGTAATTCTTAATAATATATTGATTAATGAAGCAAATAAAAAATACGAGCAAATTAAATACAGATTAATAAATGATGTGACAACAGGAAATCTGTATGCCAAGTTGAATCAATATGATTTCACTGAAATCATGAATGGAAATTACCCTAATCGTGCTATGAAACAATTAACTTCTTTAGTAGATGAAAGTTATAATTTTTGCGGCTCTTTAAAAACAAAAACAGTCTCTCCAAAAGACATAACGAGACCCTGGATTACCGCTCTTATTAAATCAGAAATAAAAACACGGAATCATTATTATTTTTTTGTTCTTGCAAGGCAAAATGCAGAAAGTTACTTACACCCAATTTAGAAACAGTGTTACAGGTTTGATTCGATCTTCTGAACGAACTGACTACGAAAATAAATTTTCTGAATACAAAAAAGATCTCAAACGAACGTGGAAGGTGATCAATAACATACTTAGGCCACATAACAAATGTAACCAGCCTTTAAAAAAAATAATCATTCACAATAACGAATACTCAGAAGATTAAGATGAAGCTAATAGACTCAATGAATACTTTGTGAAGGTCGGGAAAAATATTATCATCTCAAATATCTATCGAATAACAATTTTGTCGATTCTTTTTATTTTTCCCCAGTTACTGCCCAGGACATAACTTCAATTATCTTATCTCAAAAAAATTAATCTGGTAATATCAATTTATCGACCCCCTAAATGTTTATAGCCATCCAGGTTGATGCCATATTGATAATCATTTATAAGTAGTACTATATTGATAATAATTTATGAGTAGTATTATATGATTAAACCATTCCTGCAGCAGCTCCGAAAACTCTGTCATCAGTATCATAAAGAAATTAGCAAATATATTATCCCCATTCCTAGCTTCGATTGTCAACAAGTCCTTAGTTCGAGGAAAATTTCCTAACAGCGACACCCATTTACAAATGTGGTGATATGAATGATACAGGAAATTATCGACCCATCTCAGTTCTTCTCTAATTTTCCAAAATATTTGAAAAAATCGTTCACAATCAACTATTCCGTTACCTGAATTTTAACAGTATCCTTCATGATAACCAGTATGGCTTCAAGGCCAATAAAAATACAATTCAAGCCATATTAAATTATCTGCAGTCTTATACAATTACATAGACTCAAACTACATTGTAATCTCTCTATTTCTCGAATTCGGAAGACCTTTGACTGTGTAGATCATTTCATCCTGCTATCTTAACTAAGGTCTTATGGAATACGAAGAATAACTGGTGATTGGTTCACTTCATATCTGTCCAACCGCAAACAATATTTAACTGTGAACGGAATCCAATCAACTATGCTTAATATTAGTTCTGGTGTTCCTCAAGGTTCTATTTTAGGTCCCCTGATATTATTAATTCTTATAAGCGATATAGTTAACGCATCGTCTTTTTTCAAGTATAGACTGTTTGCTGATGATAGTACCTTATCGACTTGCATCCCTTCAAACACCATGAGCGAATTAACTGCCTCAATTGACAAGGAACTCGAGCATGTTAACAATTGGCTAACTGCAAGCCGAGTTGTAATTAATGGCAAAAAAACTAGCCACTTGTTATTCTCATGTAAGCGTAAATTTATTTCACCAATCATAAAAATTGGACACGATAGAATTCATGAGATAGACAGCACTAAATTCCTTGGGGTATATTTTGACAAACATCTGACGTTCAAAAATCACATCGACAGCATTTCATCTAAATTGTCAAAATCTATAGACATTCTTTATAAATTAAACAAATTCCTCGTCCAATCTGTCCTTAAAACCCTTCATTTCACGTTGATCCAGCCATTCTTAATATACAGAATTGAAACCTGGTATGGAACAGACAATAAAAAACGATAAAATATTTATTTAGCAAAAAAAAACTATTAGAGCTATAAATAGGCTTCTAATCAATTCCCATACAAATCAGCATTTTAAAGCCATGAATATCCTGAAACTGAAAGATCAATATAACTTCCAAATTGCCCTATATGCGTTCAAAACTTTTCACAGAAACTATGATCAAGAACTATTCATTCCAATTAGGAAATTTTCGGATGTGCACAATCTTTACCCAAGAAATGCGAATAACCTCGTAATACCCAGTAATAATAGATCCAAAACCAATCCAGTATCCTCTTCAATTGTGTTAAAATTTGGAACTCGCTAACTCCTGTTTACCGTCAGAATGATTCCCTATCAATCTTTAAGTCATGACTGAAAGAGTTATACCTATCATCTTGCTAGTCCAACAATGATTTATTATCGCTTTATTGTTTCCTCAACGTCTCTCAACCGTATTTGAATTTGTTACCTTGTTAGAAGCAGATGAATTACTAGCTCAACAACCTCGCAGTATATTTGCATTTGCATTTTTCGATAATAATCGGACTCTTGTCAAATGGTGTCAGGTATTTAACTGTCCGTGCGTTTGTTTCAAAGTTTGTAGAGGCTTAATAATTCATGATACATATATTTAAACGTATTTTATGATAGATAATATCGATAGGTTATTATGCAAGGATTAGGTTGCCCCAGAAGCTCTAAATAGCTTGAATAGGGCCTTCAATTTTGTACCCTGAAATATCATAACTGTAAACTGAAATAACATGTAAACTGTACAACCTTGTTGTAATTAGCTGTTTCAACTGCGGAGGAGCTGCCATAGCAGCGTATGCGATGAACATTGGATGGAAACTCATGTAGGCCCAAAAAGAATTGTTTTTTATTTGCTTTTTCTAACGTTATTATCTGTTGTTCACCAGATTGCTACTTTGGGCTGTTTTGAATTACTTGATGATCTAATGCTGTTAAATAAACGTTCTGTGTTTACAAACAAATCCTTGCTTAATTTACTTTGTCCTCTTTGATTGAAGCTGATTTTCAACAAAGTCCCCTAGTTACGGTGACGTGTCTCAGAGCTGTCACAAAGATTCTGTTTTATTTTATAAACCTGCGTCAATTAATTCATTTTGTAAAATAAAACTGTGTTGGCAATCGGATGGATGCGTTCGGTTGGAGGCGAATACGTTGAGTGGTTGCGCTTTGCATGTCACGTCGCGTCAAATGATGAAAATTTGCGGCAGTTTGGTAGGTTTTGATCATATTCTCTTAGTTATCTTCGGCAAGCACTATATTATTATTTTGTATCAAACAACGACCGTTGACGCGTGCACGTCTGTTTTGATAATCTACTACTTCTCAAGATTGTACTTTTCTGATTATTGTTTAAGCGAAATCCGTATGAAGAGAAATGAAAAAATTATTGAAAGCTGAAACATAGAATATCTTCCGATGTCATCCAATGTTGAGTGTCCTGGTTACAAAACTTAGTAAGCGTGTGGAATTTACTCTCAAAATCATACATTTCGATGGTAGGAAAAATGCAAAAGGACGCTGGATTATCCCGTTCAAAATGTTCTACGAATATTGCTGCACCCACCACCACTACTGAATTGGTCGGGAGTGTGAGCTGTATATCTGTTCCAAAAATAGCAGCCGACTAGTCACACTTACAGGCACCGTTACCTATTATTTTCAACCCAAAGATCATCATACACGCATCTACACACTTATCTCACTGCACGTTCAGAACTTGAGTGTTGGGGGCCACGGCTACACAATTGGCGGCATTATCCCTATTAGCCTCTTCATGAAGTACTGTGGATATACTGAGACGATAAAATAATAACACGGCTGCAGGGCTCGACCCTCCATTGCCAGGGTGGGATTGACTTTTACAATCAGTATAAATACGAGATTCTAATGCCCGAACGGTGTTTTGGTTGGACGTGCTAGAGGACTGGCGGGGTACGGTCAGCTTGACTGTGTGGTGAGGAGAGCTGAGTGAAAACGTTTTAAGACAACAGTGAGGAGCGCTGAGTTAAAACGTGTTACAACTACAGTGAGGAGAGCTGAGTGAAAACGTGTTAAAACTACAGTGAGGAGCGCTGTGTTAAAACTACAGTGAGGAGAGCTGAGTGATACGTGTTAAAACTACAGTGAGGAGAGCTGAGTTAAAACGTGTTAAAACTACAGTGAGGAGAGCTGAGCGAAAACGTGGTAAAACTACAGTGAGGAGCGCTGAGTTAAAACGTGTTAAAACTACAGTGAGGAGAGCTGAGTTAAAACGTGTTAAAACTACAGTGAGGAGAGCTGAGTTAGAACGTGTTAAAACTACAGTGAGGAGAGCTGAGTTAAAACGTGTTAAAACTACAGTGAGGAGAGCTGAGTGAAAACGTGTTAAAACTACGGTGAGGAGAGCTGAGTGACAACGTTAAAACTCCAGTAAGGAGAGCTGAGTGAAAACGTGTTAAAACTACAGTGAGGAGAGCTGAGTGAGAACGTGTTAAAACTACGGCGAGGAGAGCTGAGTGAAAACGTGTTAAAACTACGGTGAGGAGAGCTGAGTGAAAACGTGTTAAAACTACAGTGAGGAGAGCTGAGTAAAAACGTGTTAAAACTACAGTGAGGAGGGCTGAGTGAAAACGTATTAAAACTTCGGTGAGGAGAGCTGAGTGAAAACGCGTTAAAACTATAGTGAAGAGCGCTGAGTTAAAACGTGTTAAAACTACAGTGAGAAGAGCTGAGTGGAAACGTATTAAAACTACAGTGAGGAGCGCTGAGTGAAAACGTGTTAAAACTACAGTGTGGAGGGCTAAGCGAAAACGTGTTAAAACTACTGTGAGGAGTTTACACGTGTTAAATCTACAGTGAGAAGAGCTGACTTAAAACGGGTTAAAACTACAGTGAGGAGAGCTGAGTGAAAACGTGTTAAAACTACAGTGAGGAAGGCTGAGTGTGTTAAAACTACAGTGAAGAGAGCTGAGTGAAAACGTGTTGCAGCTATAGTGAGGAGGGCTAAGTGATAACGTGTTAAAACTACAGTGAGGAGAGCTGGGTTGAAACGTGTTAAAATTACAGTGAGGAGAGCTGTGTTAAACGTGTCCAAAACTACAGTGAAGAGAGATGTGTTAAAACGTGTTAAAACTACAGTGAGGGGAGACGAGTGAAAACGTGTTAAAATTACAGTGAGAAGAACTGAGTTTGAACGTGTTAAAACTACAATGAGGAGAGCTGAGTGAAAACGTGTTAAAACTACAGAGAGAAGAGCTGAGTTAAAACGTGTTAAAACTACAATGACGAGAACTGAGTGAAAACGTGCTAAAACTACAGTGAGGAGAGCTGAGAGAAAACGTGTTAAAACTACAGTGAGGAGAGCTGATGAAAAACGTGTCAAAACTACAGTGAGGAGAGCTGTGTTAAAATGTGTTAAAACTACAGAGAGGAGAGCCGAGTGTAAATGTGTAAAACTGCAGTGAGAAGAGCTGAGTTGAAACGTGTTACAACTACAATGACGAAAGCTGAGTGAAAACGTGTTAAAACTACAGTGAAGAGAGCTGAGTTAAAACGTTGAAACTACAGTGAGGAGAGCTGAGGGAAAACGTCTTAAATCTACAGGGAGGAGAGCTGAGTTAAAACGGGTTAAAACTACAGTGAGGAGGGCTGTGTGTGTTAAAACTACAGCGAGGAGAGCTGAGTTAAAACGTGTTAAAACTACAGTGAGGAGAGCTGAGTTAAAACGTGTTAAAACTACAGTGAGGAGAGCTGAGTGAAAACGTGTTAAAACTACGGTGAGGAGAGCTGAGTGAAAACGTTAAAACTCCAGTAAGGAGGGCTGAGTGAAAACGTGTTAAAACTACAGTGAGGAGAGCTGAGTGAAAACGTGTTAAAACTACGGTGAGGAGAGCTGAGTGAAAACGTATTAAAACTACGGTGAGGAGAGCTGAGTGAAAACGTGTTAAAACTACAGTGAGGAGAGCTGAGTAAAAACGTGGTAAAACTACAGTGAGGAGAGCTGAGTGAAAACGTGTTAAAACTTCGGTGAGGAGAGCTGAGGGAAAACGTGTTAAAACTATAGTGAGGAGCGCTGAGTTAAAACGTGTTAAAACTACAGTGAGGAGAGCTGAGTGAAAACGTGTTAAAACTAGTGAGGAAGGCTGAGTGTGTTAAAACTACAGTGAGAAGAGCTGAGTGAAAACGTGTTGCAGCTATAGTGAGGAGGGCTAAGTGATAACGTGTTAAAACTACAGTGAGGAGAGCTGAGTTAAAACGTGTTAAAACTACAGTGAGGAGAGCTGAGTGAAAACGTGTTAAAACTACGGTGAGGAGAGCTGAGTGAAAACGTTAAAACTCCAGTAAGGAGGGCTGAGTGAAAACGTGTTAAAATTACAGTGAGGAGAGTTGAGTTAAAACGTGTTAAAACTACAGTGTGGAGGGCTAAGCGAAAACGTGTTAAAACTACTGTGAGGAGTTTACACGTGTTAAATCTACAGTGAGAAGAGCTGACTTAAAACGGGTTAAAACTACAGTGAGGAGAGCTGAGTGAAAACGTGTTAAAACTAGTGAGGAAGGCTGAGTGTGTTAAAACTACAGTGAGAAGAGCTGAGTGAAAACGTGTTGCAGCTATAGTGAGGAGGGCTAAGTGATAACGTGTTAAAACTACAGTGAGGA
>SDVV010034826.1:0-11129 GCA_016164225.1 Gammarus roeselii
AGACGGGAGGAGGTTCTTGAGACCGATAGTTCAAACATGGATCAGAGTGTTGCGCTGACTGGTGTGGGACTGATTTAGGATGTGAAACGGGAGGTTGAGATTTGAGTTGTGCGGTCCATGTTGAATAAGCGAGGATACATTAATCGAGACATACATCTTGGCTCTCCAACACCATTACAGTGTTGCGTGTAGGAATCTGCATCACGTACGCCTTCTCAGTCTAAGCAATAACTAGATTGTTCTTAACATATCAACTCGAACTTGCAAAAGCACCTTTTTTCACTCAGTTGTGATGTAAGGCAAATCTTGGTGCTGGAGCGGGCCACTAATACATTGTCTTATTATCGACTGCAACGAACCTTGAATGAAGGTTATAAATACGTTGGTTATTGGCCCACCGGAGCTGGAATGAAGGTTATCAATACGACGATCGTTGGCTTCAACATAGCTTGAATGAAGGTAATCAAAACATCTATTATTAACCGACCGCTTACTGAATGGAGGTTATCAATGCATTGATTATTGACCCACCCGGGCTTGAATGGAGGTTATCAATACGTTGATTATTGGCCCACCGGAGCTTGTATGAAGGTTATTAATACGTTGAATATCGGGCCACCGGAGCTCGAATAAAGGTTATCAATACGTATAATATTGGCCCACCGGAGCTTGAAAGGAGGTTATCAATACGTTGGTTATTGGCCCACCGGAGCTTGAATGGAGGTAATTAATACGTTGGTTATTGGCCCACCGGAGCTTGAATGGAGGTTATCAATACGATGGTTATTGGCCCACCGGAGCTTGAATGAAGGTTATCAATACGTTGACTACTGGCCCACCGGAGCTTGAATGCAGGTTATCAATACGTTGATAATTGGCCCACCGGGTCTTGAATGGAGGTTATCAATACGTTGCAAGGAACGAAGTTTAAATAAGTGATAGTATGTATATTTATGTGAATGTTTACATCATGCAATATTGTAAACCTTTCGACAGAAAATAAATGAGGAACACTGCTTAATCAGAAGTGGTTTATAAAACGAAAACTTCTTAAAAAGTAGGCGGTTTATGTAAGAAACATTGCTTAAACAGTAGGTGATTTATGTAAGGAACACTGCCTAAACAGTAGGCGGCTTATAAAAAGTGCACTGCTTATACAGTAGCCGGTTTGTTCATGACTTATACATGGTAGCTCATTAAGAAACCAACTTGCCCATGTTTCTTCCTCTCTCTACATCTCGTTTTTTTGCGAATAACAGTTTTAATTTTACTGTAACGTCACCTTTATGATGGCGACCATGGAGCGCAGCTAGCAGGCGAGTTTCTTGCCAATAACATTGCTAAGTTAACAAACTCTGAACCTGTATCTGTTATTACCTTTCTCTGCTTGTAGAGCTGAGTAATGTTAGGAGGGCTTCCATGGATGTGTGGTAATGAAATTGTGAGATAACTCACAAGTTAAGTTACTTAACAATGGTATGTAATGAGGTAAAATTAAATCCAGGATATAGTGTTGTAGATTTTTTTTAACAGACTTCAATAGGCTTTTTATTTTCGAAAGCTACTTCAATTTATTCTATCTTTTTGCGTTGTTAAGCAACACCACGAAACAACACCACGATTGACCTATAATTTCAATATACTGAAAAAAGAGTATTGGGAACTTTCTTAGTCTGCAAATCAATAATACACACCATTTTTCACCAACTGTACTAGGAGTCTGTGAAACCAACTTGACAACAAATGCCAATACATATTTAATTTACCATGTCACATTCTACATACAAATCAGAAATTATAAATAAGGTAGTCGTTTGAACTCTCTTTCATCACGCCAGGAACTTCATTGCCCTAATGAGGTTCAAACAATGGATGTGCTTTAAGACAGAACTTATGAAATGCCAGTAAAAAAGGCGCAGGAATTAAATGAACCTTCCGTGGCATTAATGTAGCTTATAATAAAGTGCATTTTAAGGGTGATTTAAAGGTGAATAGATTGAATTCAGTGGCTGACTATTGAAATAATTACCTCTCGCACGGCTTGCACCCACTAACTACTAATCCAGCGACCGCACCTGCTGGATGCCTTTATACAGTTTATAATGTTCTAATCGAGTGGTTCGAGGGGAATTTCCCTTTAATAATAAAAGAGCTTCTCCACAAATACGCTAAGAATCATTGCATAATCCTGGTTTCTGTTGTGTAAAAAATGATAGTACCTACTGCGCAAAAGGCCTCTGCTCGGAATGGATATAAACGGTACAAATTATTTTTAAATCCGTAAATTACTCTACTGTAGCACGTGACGACTATTTCCATAACCTAATGGGAGCACTTCAAGGAATTAACAAACAATCTTTAGTGACCGTACAGAAAAAAAGACAGAGAACTTCGTATTCAATTAGTATCATTGATGACGAGGTCATCACAGATCCACAAACGATTTCAGATGTTTTGAATAATTAATTTCAATTGGATTCACGGTAGCCAAGGTTAATCTGTTTTAGCTACTCCATAGTTCATGAACATAGTTCAGATAATAATCAACCCTGTGGACCAGAACGAAGTTAAAGCACTCATAAATGGTTCGTGCTTACATATGTTTACGATAAAAGAATATTTCAATGAGCTATTCAAATGAACTGATAATTGAACAGGTTCCAATATGTATGAGATAACAGGATATGTGCGCATATGAACTATGAAAAGTATGTATTGTAAATTAAATGATAAGTGGCTTACATGGTAAATTGCATAGAGGAAGTAAATTACTATTCAAACATTTGTGAACGTATAAGTTCAAACAGGTAACATTTCAGCTTGCGTTCAAAGGTATCTAAACTGCTACTCGTTCTCATCTCTGTATTAATCAAATTCCATGTTCTAGCAGCACTATATTTAAAAATGAATTGGGATTGAGTTGATATGATACAGTGAATTAGGATTTTTTTTTTTGGTGGATCATTTTTTATTATTCAGCAAATAGATCATTTCCTGAGAATTAATTCAATGCAATGTAAGTAGAGAAACAATGCAAACGAAAAGTTAACTATGAGATGCAGTGGGTGTATATTTATTGACAAAAGAGAGAGTGTGTGGTCGTCTATTAGCGTGTGATTGTGTTCTAATGACAGGTTTTAACTAATAATTATATATATTATATTGGTTTGTAGGTAGAAGCAAGCCCGTTTATGCAGTGGGTCAGAAAGGGATGAAAAAGCTGTAGGACAAAGACTTTTTGCAGACGCTTCCAGACAGTTACATATGTGTTACAGGAAGGAAAAACTTTGTTGCGAAATATTTGCAATAGGTTGATCCTTCATTTCAACCTGTGTGTTAGGAACAGATATTTTCCACCTCGAAAATGGCATAACATACGTTCAGTCGAAATTTTAGCGTCGATTATCTAGTGACCCCATTGATAAATACAATTACCTAGTGACCCAATTGATTAATACAATTACCTAGTGACCCAATTGATTAACACAATTATCTAGTGACCCAATTGATAAATACAATTACCTAGTGACCCAATTGATTAACACAATTATCTAGTGACCCAATTGATTAATACAATTACCTAGTGACCCAATTGATTAATACAATTATCTAGTGACCCAATTGATTAATACAATTATATAGTGACCTAATTGATTAATACAATTACCTAGAAACCCAATTGATTAATACAATTATCTAATGACCCAATTGAGTAATACAATCATCTAGTGACCCAATTGATTAACATAATTATCTAGTGATCCAACTGATTAATACAATTATCTAGTGACCCGATTGATTAATACAATTATCTAGTGACCCAATTGATTAACACAATTATCGAGTGACCCAATTGATTAATACGATTATCGAGTGACCCAATTGATTAATACTATTATCTAGTGACCCAATTGATTAATACAATTATCTAGTGACCCAATTGATTAATACAATTATCGAGTGACCCAATTGATTAATACAATTATCTAGTGACCCAATTGATTAATACAATTATCTAGTGACCCAATTGATTAATACAATTATCGAGTGACCCAATTGATTAATACAATTATCTAGTGACCCAATTGATTAATACAATTATCTAGTGACCCAATTGATTAATACAATTATCGAGTGACCCAATTGATTAATACAATTATCTAGTGACCCAATTGATTAATACAATTATCTAGTGACCCAATTGATTAATACAATTATCGAGTGACCCAATTGATTAATACAATTATCTAGTGACCCAATTGATTAATACAATTATCTAGTGACCCAATTGATTAATACAATTATCGAGTGACCCAATTGATTAATACAATTATCTAGTGACCCAATTGATTAATACAATTATCTAGTGACCCAATTGATTAATACGATTATCGAGTGACCCAATTGATTAATACAATTATCTAGTGACCCAATTGATTAATACAATTATCTAGTGACCCAATTGATTAATACAATTATCTACTGACCCAATTGATTAATACAATTATCTAGTGACCCAATCGATAAATACAATTATCTAGGGACCCAATTGAATAATACAATTATTTAGTGACCCAATTGAATAATACAATTATCTAGTGACCCAATTGATTAATACAATTATCTAGTGACCCAATTGATTATTACAATTATCGAGTGACCCAATTGATTATTACAATTATCGAGTGACCCAATTGATTAATACAATTATCTAGTGACCCAATCGATTAATAACTTCATTATTGAGATTTTCACTGTCGAATAACGCAAAGCAAAGGTCCAAGTATCGATTCTTCTTGCCCTTCCCCTTTATTAGACGTACCGACAAGTAATAATTGTTTATTACATTTATGCAGATCATGTCCATGTTATATGCAGATCATGTCCATGTTTTAAGCAGATCATGTTCATGTTTTATGCGGATCATGTCCATGTGACTAACTCCATAATGCCGTAACTTCACCAACAAAGTATCATAGTTAACACGATCGAAAGCCTTGCCGAGTGCTATAAAAGTTGCAACTGCGACCTTCTCACAGTAGGAGCCATCAATTAAAACCCCAGTAAAATTTAATAATGCATGTTCTGCAATCTTGAGCCTGGAGATCCTACTGATGTTGGAAAGTTCTTAGATACAAAATGAGTAAATAATCGAGAATAAAAACCATCATCTAAAACGTTGCTTATGACGAGGAGATTGATAGTGAACGATAATTCTTTGTTTCCTTTTAGCTCAAATTTTTATAAATTGAACAAATTTCATAGATTTTGAGTGCATCGGGAAGAATTTTGAGCTGAAGGGATTTAATGATGAGTAAGGACTAGGGAGCTACAACATGACCGGAGACGGTTTTAATTACAAATGTTGGGTAGTTATCTCAACTATTGTTGCTATGGTGTTTCAAACCATTTATGAGTTATCCAAACCATTGCTGCTACAGTGATTCAAACCATTTGTGAGTCATCCCAACCATTGCTGCTACGGTGTTTCAAACCATCTATGAGTTATCCCACTCATTGCTGCTATAGGGTTTCGAACCATTTGTGAGTCATCCCAACCATTGCTGCTACAGTGTTTCAAACCAGCAATGTCACTCGCAGAATATTGTTCAAAAGAGATGTTGCTGTTTATAATAGATTCACCTGGCGTGTCAAGAATACTGTTGGAATCATTTTCTGCGAGCATTTGAAATCGCTTGTTGATCAGTGATGACCTCATCATTAATAATTATTTCATGTAAATTTATCGTTTATTTTTCTATGAAGGTTAGTAAAAAATCCAAACACACGTTTCCTGTTATCTCGCACATAAAGGAATCTGTTAAATGATAATCTCTATAGAAAGCCTCATAGCATTGTGTTTAGCATGATCATATGCAATATATGGTGTTAACGTTGTAGTTAACTTCATAGTTTGTGATTCGTGGGCCAAATATTTCATGGGTATATGTTATATACAATCCAATGCTGAGCATTTGTAACCTTCGTTTTTTTATGTAAGGTCAGCATTGTCATGATAATTGACATGGCAGTTGACCTAACACTTTGGACTTATTTTCGAGAAATCAAAGAAGAATAGAGAGTGTCCTCCAATAATAGAGTGTACTCCAATAATAGAGAGGGTTCTCCAATAATAGAGTGTACTCCAATAATAGAGTGTCCTCCAACAGTAGAGAGTGTTCTCTAATAATAGAGAGTGTCCTCCAACAGTAAAGAGTGTTCTCTAATAATAGAGAGTGTCCTCCAGTAATAGAGTGTCCGCCAATAATAGAGAGTGTACTCCAATAATAGAGAGTGTCTTCCAAAAGTAGAGAGTGTTTTCTAATAATAGACAGTGTCCTCCAACAGTAGAGAATGTTCTCTAATAATAGAGAGTGTCCCCCAAAAATAGAGAGTGCCCTCCAACAGTAGAGAGTGTTCTCTAATAATAGAGAGTGTCCTCCAATAATAGAGAGTGTCCTCAATAATAGAGAGTGTACTCCAACAGTAGAGAGTGTTCTCAAATAGTATCAATTAATTGGTGGGATGTGAATACATTTACTCTATTTCCTTTCTTATAAGTCATCATAACTGGTAAATTAAAATCCCTAAATACATTAATTTAAAAGAGAACAATAGCCATCGTAGGTAAAATTTTAAATGGAATACATCCTTCCGTCTTAAGTTCCAAATTGTAGTTGGATAAACAACATTTTCATGTGATATTTCACTGATATCACAACAACGGGTCTGAGTAGACAAAAACAATAGAAATGCGAGCAATGCATCTCCCGCTCAACGCGAAGGTCTTCCATGAAGCTTCGTTCGTACCCACGTCAGGACATGCTGTCGCGACCAGAGGGTGGTCGTGATATGAAACAACGTTCGCCTCAACCCATAACTCCTTATCTAGCCAATTTTGTTGCCGCATTTGCAATTTTCAAGAATTCAGCGCCTATTAACTTCTGTATTGGACCGATTGATTCAATCGGCTCCATATCTTATATGAAGAGGAATATTTTAATCTTAAATTGCTGTACTTATTTGCGTTTCTCCGATAGGTCGGTGCTAGTTAACTCTCAAACTATGTATTAAATATTCAAAACGCTATGATGAAATTGTTTTCTTTTCTGAGGTCAGCATAGAAAGTGAGGGTAATATATTCATAGACTTAAACGGGAACCATCTCCATTCGTGTTATTGGTCGATAAATGGAGTAAATTTTTGAATAGGTTATGGGCAAGGTGCACGAATGTAAGAGTATTGGCCTGAAAGCAGCATGTACCATGTGAACAATATAACAGACAAACATAGAAGAAATAGTAAAATTTAGTAATGCAAGCAACATGAATCGTGTGTTAAATATAACTCACATTCATGGTTGGAAGCAGAGGATACACGGGTGAACAAAATGTACCGTATGATCAACATAAAAGATGACCGTGAGATGACCAATAACTCAGTACTGTTCATCAATTGATGCGGCCATCCACATAACAAGCAGTTGGTAGTGTGAAGAAAAATGTCCAGGCTGATAGTATTAATGTCCAGGCTGGGAGTATTAATGTCCAGGCTGGGAGTATTAATGTCCAGGCTGAGAGTATTAATGTCCAGGCTGGGAGTATTAATGTCCAGGCCGGGAGTATTAATGTCCAGGCTGGGAGTATTAATGTCCAGGCTGGGAGTATTTAGAACTTATTCGTAATCCGTAGATTTTTGTTTGGAGATCATTTATTATCTGGCACTAAACGGCCTATCGACAGTTGGATGTTTGAAAGGTTACTCGGGCAGGAGGCTTAACTACAGTTCTATGTTTGAAAGGTTACTCGGTGATGAGACTTAACGTCAGTTGTATGTTTGAAGGTCACAGTCCTTTGACGATGGTAGCTTGGGCCAGGGATATCATGAAATGAGCGACGGCAGGATCATTTAGGGTTCAATGGGCACAGGGGCCATTTTTTTTTTTATGTATAGGTACCTAACCTATACATCCATATTAGAGAAACTATTAACCTTTATTTTTCAATTCAATTCAATCGTCACGGAATGTGATAACTTGTATATTTTTTACATCAGGCATTAAAGTTTAGACTGCATGAAATATACATTTTAGTTTTTCACAAACCTTTCCCATCAGACCACACTCGACGTTTGATGCAAAGTGAGGCCGGGCAAGAATCCCACCTATAAACAAGTTCTCGTTTTTTATAAATGCAGGGCAGCCCTCGCCCTCGCCCTTTACCTCACACTGACCGGTGCTGTGGGAATAAATGCATACAAATGACATAGTACCTGACCGGCCGGCCAACGTACCTGAGCGGCTGGTAGCCTTCAATTACGACCCGCTCAGAATATGAAACATCCTAAAAGAAAACGTTTGCTGACGACACGAATAAAACAAGAAAGATTCTGAAGGTAAGCGTTTCATAACGAATGATTTCGTTTGGTGACGTTTGAAGACGACACGCTTAAAACATGCAATATTTATAGGAAACGTTTTATTACGTACGATTACGATTGATACCGTTTGATGGCGACACGCTCAGAACCTAAAATATTACACACGGAAACGTACTATAGCGTATGATTACGGTTGATGACGACCAGCTCACACGAAAATAAACAATGAACGCTGCTGCTCAAAAACCTTCATATAGTGTTTGAAATAATAGGCGGTAGCATAACGGGCTATAACGTCTGATGATTCGAATCTTTTGCAGGCTAAAATATTTCCCGACACAACTGATCTATGTTCAACGATTCAAATTCTGATATAAAGAGGGAGACGTACATTGTAAAAGTCATATATACAATCACTCGAAGATATTCAATCTAAATAATTATTTTGCACGCGATAATTTGCTGAAAAGTTCATTTACTTTACAGTAAGACAGCAGGTATCGTCGATAATTAAATATTTTACCTGTAAATGAGACATAATGACATACGCCTGCTTCTCTACGACATCGTCTTTGTTGAAACAAGTTTGTGTTTGGGCATTCATTTGAGATATTTTGGACAGTCAAACTCTGACGAAAAATACACACTTATTCATTCTCTCCTGCAGACGTGCAAGGTTTCTAGCTTTATATACCAAGAACTATCCGAGATAACTTCTTACAATCTGTTATGACGTCCAACGAGACGTTTCAATTTTTCTTTAGCATACAACGATGTTTTTTTGGGAATTCATGAGCAAGGTAATTCCCAAATGAATTATTTTTGCGGTATCACGAGCAAGGTAATTCCCAAATTAATTCTTTTAGCGGTATCATGAGCAAGGTAATTCCCAAACTAATTCTTTTAGCGGTATCACGAGCAAGATAATTCCCAAATTTGTAAGTCATCTGATCGTATCTGTTCTACCATCCAGTTTTGCCATTTTGGTGTGCAGTTAGTGAGGAAACTTCCCGTCGAAGTAATACATATAATGATTGAGAAACAAAGTTACGTGAACGTACACCTTTGAATATTTCCGAGTCACAAATGTGTGTGACCGGTAGCCTTCAAGGCAATATCCGATGTAGGCGACTGCGCGGCCTAAATGGGGCCTCGTTTGTTTCTAGGTACGAGGATTCCTCTGATAAATCAGAAAGAAATCCATACTAACTTTGCACGGTTGTATTGATCCAAAGCAATAACATTATTATCCAATATCGTATCAGCTCCCATAGTTCCAAGGACGCGGCCATTTTGACTATCGGGATCACCATTTCACCGACATGACCACATCCACCATCATATTCAGATTGTAAAGAGTAGTAACACCCAAATGGTTTTCGATGTAAGAGGGAACAATCTTTTAAAGCTGTTTGCTAAAAAGCCGTCACCGGCATAAATCGCACAAAACGGCCCAAGTTTCTGAACAACTTCGGTCTGCAAGCGTTCGGGAGGCGCTTCAATTCTCTCCGCATGGAACTTTGCTGGTTTGGGAAAAAAGTATTTGTCTTCTCGTTCGAAACTAAAATGTTATTCTGTTACTGGATAAACAGGTTCGAGTTCTATCTCGACTTACCAAATAGTAAATATGAAATCACAGTGAAATAAATAGAACCATAAATTTCTTTGGAAACATATGTATGCTTCTGCATACCTACCTACATTGAACCATATACATGTTTATAACATTTCTCACTATTCTGACACTTTCCGTATGGCTGACGAACATTTTGCACTCTCGTTCAGTAACCATAAAATAAAGAATATGTTAGAAGTTTACACAATGATCCATCCATATAGAAATAATTGAATTATTTGATTGTTTCCCGTTCGTCCGGAGTAGTGGTACTTTTTTATGAAAGAACATTTTTCACACCCCTTCTGCCGTAAGATCTAACAAGATGTATAGTTGCGTCACTGAGATGTTAGCTGGACCAACCACATCAGTTTCAGCCGTTCAGTTATCCCGAGAAGGAAGAAGTCACAATAAATCCAATCTGATCGATGATATCAAAAGCCCAAGGGTAAATTTATGTCGGCACCATCCCACTCAAAGCACAAGCATCGGCTTTGCAGTATCCTGGCTCTTTGGGTTTGCAACTCACCGTGGCATTAGGTGTTATATTGACGAAACTTACAGAGAACTCAATCACATTTGTTAAGTCTATTCACATTTGGCTGACGTAAACAGTCTTTTTACCAGAAGGTTATTGTCTACGTGCTATGCTATTCATGGATGCCATATTAACCCCGTCAAGTTCCTGACCACATGGAAAGCAGTCGTGATAGGACTAGGATTGCTACAGGGAAAAAGGTCGTTCATTTCTAAACGCCCTACAGTGGAGTTATGCAGTGAGCGGCAATTATATCTCCTTATTACAGTGGCGCATGCATCACACTGTCAGTGGCGCATGCATTACACTGTCAGTGGCGCATGCATTACACTGTCAGTGGCGCATGCATTACACTGTCAGGGGCGCATGCATTACACTGTCAGTGGCGCACGCATTACACTGTCAGTGGCGCATGCATTACACTGTCAGTAGCGCATGCATTACCCTGTCAGTGGCGCATGCATTACACTGTCAGTGGCGCATGCATTACACTGTCAGTGGCGCATGCATTACACTGTCAGTGGCGCATGCATTACACTGTCAGTGACGCATGCATTACACTGTCAGTGGCGCACGCATTACACTGTCAGTGGCGCA
>SDVV010034827.1:0-11128 GCA_016164225.1 Gammarus roeselii
ATACACACACTTTTGGTCGGGAGTAAGGTTTGAAATGACCATCAGCAGCAAGCGCGGAAAAACAAACTATGGCAATGTTAAAACTCATTCATTCACAACCGTTCTCCACTCACGCCTATCCATTGCACGCCCTCTCGCTACCTCCACGCTACCTCCATCCGCGCCTTGTGTCCAAACCACTGAAGGACGAGTGAACCTCCTCTTGTCCTACAACTTCCTCACCATCGCCCTACAAATTCGAACATCATTGTTAATCAAGTCACTCGGCACGTCCCTCCAGCCATTCCTTTCAAACATTAGCTACATCACAAAAACATTCGCGTTTCTTCTATATCCTCTCTCAAGTCTTTGCTCCATAGAGCACAGTTGGGACAACTACACCCTCATATTTACTTCCATGCTTTTCCTAATCCAGCTCCCAGTCAGGTCTTTCATGGAGGGATGCTTCATCCAGTTGTCACTCGTGTTCAGGTGCTTGGCCTAATGTTGGCTCTAGACGATTCGTCGGCAGAGGGGCCCGATGGCTTACATCCTAAGCTTCTGAAAAAATGTGCGGCTGCACTGTCGGGGCTTTTGTTAATTCTGTTTCGGAGGTCATTACTTTGTGGAGTTCTTCCAGACTTGTGGCTGGAGTCAATTGTGATTCCCTGTTCAAGGGCAAGTCAAAATATGATCCTCTGAACTATCGCCCGTGTTTGACCTCTGTGAGCTGCAAGAGTTTGTGGAATGAATTATTGTTTCCGGTCTGGTCGAGTTTCTTGAGGGCAATAAGATTCTCTCCCCTCACCAGTTTGGATTCGGGAAATTTCGGTCTACTGGGGATCAGCTTCTCTTGGCTTATTTGGATGTTTCGGACTAGGTGGATGATGGTTTTGTTGTGGATGTTGTGCTGCTCGATTTTTCGAAGCCATTCGATGTGGTTACTCATGTGTTGGTTCACAAGCTGAGGGAGGTGGGAGTTGGGCCAGTTTTGCTTAGCTGAATTCGTTCATTTTTGGCTGGTCGTTCTTTAAGGGTCGTTGTTGATGGATATTGTAGTTAGTCGAGGGAGGTGGGTAATGGTGGTGTGGGCCCTGCACTATTTCTGATCTACGTTAATCACATCACAAGAAGAGTGTTGTGTTCTTTTAAAACATTTGCTGATGATTACAAGCTGTGTCTTCGATAACAGAGTGGGAAAGAGTCTGCAGTTGCTGGTGTGTCTTGTCTGCAGTCGAATCTGGAGAGAGTCAGCGCAGTTGCTTTGTCTTTGAACTTGAGACTGAACTCTGAGAAGTGTGTTGTGTTAAGGTTTGTTCGTGGGTTTGCCGAGTGGACTGACAAGAATATGCTGGCCCTGTACTATTTGAGTGGTTTGTTCAATCCCACAGGAACCTTGGTGTGGTTGTGGATGTGAAACTAAAATTCCACCATCATGTCAGAGAGGTAATAGAAAGGGTTTCAGGATTGGCCAACAACCTGCTGAGATCCACCGTTCGTTATAGTCCTCACTTCATGGTGTCCCTCTTTGTGATGCACGTCAGGCCTATTAAGGATTTTTGTTCGTCACCTATTTATTTTCTCTCTATACCTAGTTGTTACAGGCCACCACCGACCAACCTCGCCTACAAGCACTTCACAAGCTATTATTTTTGTTGCCCTAACCTTCTTTACCTCATAGTTCCTCTACCCACAACCCTTCCTTCTACATTCGTCCACACCAGACATTTCTTGCAAGTTTCAACATCACATATTTTTTTCCCCAGGCATCGCCCTCACACTGTCATATTCCTTCTTCACCGCCTGCTGGAACTTCACAGCCCTGCTAGTCCCATTTAGTTGAAACACCTTTACTACCTTTCTTCATCATCCAACTCTTTCGATCCTCTTCAACCCCTACTACACTCTCAATCTTCCTTCAACCAGATGATCAGACATTTTGTCAACCTATCCTCTCAAAACTTGCATAACCAACAGCCTCTCGGAAATCTTTACAAAATCCATCAGCACCACTGGCTATTTTTACCCCTGTGAACATGTGGATATGTTGCTTCTTGAACAAGCTGTTCCCTTCCGCAGCTCCTGTTTGCAGTTTTCATTGATTAAAATTCAACTCAAGTAATCAGCCTCTCATCAATCAATGGAGTCATAATACCACCTGGTTTTAGTACAACAAACAACTGTGCCATCAAACCTGGCTGCCACAACAACTGTGCCATCTAACCTCCCTGCTATCAACATGCCCGTCAACTGTGCCATCAAATCTCCTTGCCTACAACATGCTGGATGATATAGGCAATGCAACAGTGAATATCATAAGTGGACAATGAAGTTCAACACTATATTTATGCAAAAACAACGAAAATATAGGACGTCACACACCCTGCACTTCAGACAGTTTAGGATCAATGATGCAAATTGTATCTCTCACAATGCCATCTCACCTGCAACAGTCTCCTGAGAGGTTTTGGTTCCCAGTCCTTCAACGCAGATCTTGTGGCCCTGAGGGCTGATCAAGCACATCTTCTTTGATGGTTTTCCTTCCTTGCCAGTCACCTCCAGTGGACGCTTAGATGTCTGAATGCCAGGCATTGCAAAAAAATGCAGATACCTACTTCAACAACAATCAACGTAATAAGACACTAACTATATCTTACAACTACCTTGATAAAATTCACAATCTAGCAGCAGATTTTGTAATCTGCAATAAAATTAATGGACCTTGGGAAAATTGTTTGTGAATCACTTCTACTTGTTCATTGAGATGTTAAAGTCAGAATAGAATGCAGTAGCCAAAAAGGAAGTAACTGCAAGAAAGATTGAAAAACTTTGCTCAACTGATGATTGTTTGAAAGGTTTTAATGCAAAACTTGTAGAAAAAAATGGCCTACAAAAAGAGAGAACACTTTACATTCAAAAAATTTAAAAAAATTGTCAATTTGTAATAGTAGTCATTCACGAAGATAATTTTAAGAATGACTGGAAAAATGCATTGTGTCCTCATAAAAAACACCTTGGTGTTCTGATAAGAATGTATTGGCATAGCTCTTGGTTAAAGGTTGGTCACAGTAGCTTCTACAGAGCATGAATACAAAATATTGTGGTTCATTGGCAAGAACCTGTAACTTATTTAACAGAATTACTCAACAAGATCTAACTATTTCCATATCTTCAAGTCATTTTTTTTTACATTTCTCATGAGAGTTGGTGACATGCTGCCTAACATCTTAGTGGATCATGATCAAACATTTCTGTTACTTAGTCGTTGGTATTGGTGAAAAGGGTGATTGAAGCAGAGGTGAATGGGCATAGGCCTAGAGGAAGACCTTAAGTTAGTGAGGATGGATATCGTGAAGCAGGCTTTAGGGATGGAAGACATGTGTATGCAGGTATTATGACAGCATGCAAAGGAAAAGGTCGAGTGCAGAATGATTGTGTATGAAGGAGTTGTGATGCATTCCTGATTCTCTCCCGCACATAGTGTTGTTGAAAAACAAGATGTACGTGAGTGAGGGAAGGCTTGCCTGATGGGCCCTGCTGCAGACACTGATCTCAGTCAGATCTTATTCATGACTCAATGTGAGTGTTGCACTGATGAGCCCTGCTGCAGACACTGATCTCAGTCAAATCTTATTCTTGACTCAATGTGTGTGTTGCACTGATGGGCCCTGCTGCAGACACTGATCTCAGTCAAATCTTATTCTTGACTCAATGTGTGTGTTGCACTGATCGGCCCTGCTGCAGACACTGATCTCAGTCAAATCTTATTCTTGACTCAATGTGTGTGTTGCACTGATGGGCCCTGCTGCAGATACTGATCTCGGTCAGAACTTATTCTTGACTCAATGTGTGTGCTGCAGAGTCCTGGATGGACTTTCTAACACTAAAAAGCTAAATTCTAGCATGATTGTGTGCATAAGAAAAGAGTGAAGTGCATCTTGCCATGAGCCACCCCACTCACAGGGAATACTGCCTGTATCCCCACACAAAGGAATAGTGTCTAGTATTACAAATACAGCTTTTAATTTTAGGATTTAAGTGGGTGGATCCTGAATTATTTTGACTAATAATATATAAAACAAATTTGAATAAAATAAAATGCTGAATCAATAACTTAATTTTTTCCTGATAGCTAGTGAACCACTATCTAGAAGCTTGGCTTATGGATTTTTATTGCATTGAAGGTAAATAAAATTAATATTTGAATCCATGACCATAGGAATAAAGATTAGATTGACAGCTGGTAATAATCCAGCTACAATAAGATTAGTCCTGAACTTACCTGCTGCTTCTTACAGGTCAGTTTCAACAGTCGGCAGTCGACCTGAAAAATATGAACCACACTTGGTAACGGCCGAATAGTCAAGTTGTGTTTGGTGGAAGTAGGAAGAAATTATGGGCAACAAAGTTTAGTTACTAAGGCGGTGGTGTCAAGGTTAAGTTACTCCCGCAGCTAGTGTTACAGTTTAGTTACTCAAGCAGCTGGAATTACAGTTGTTACTCACGCTGCTTTTGTCACGGTTCAATTACTGACGCGGGCAGTGACACTGTCCAAGAACTCTCGCTGCTGGTGTCACGGTTCACATACTGACGCGTTCAGTGACACAGTTTAGTTACTCGCTGCTGGTGTCACGGTTCAATTACTGACGCGTGCAGTGACACCGTTTAGTTACTCGCTGCTGGTGTCACGGTTCAATTACTGACGCGGGCAGTGACACCGTTTAGTTACTCGCTGCTGGTGTCACGGTTTAATTACTGACGCGGGCAGTGACACCGTTTAGTTACTCGCTGCTAGTGTCATGGTTCAATTACTGGCGCGGTCAGTGACACGGTTCAGTTACTCACGCGACTGGTGTCACGGTTCAATTACCGACACGGGCAGCGACACAGTTCAGTTACCCACGTTACTGGTGTGACTTCTGTCACGGTTCAATTATTCACGTGGTCCATGTCACGTTCTAGTCTTACGCGGGTGGGTAACACAGTTCAGTAACTCACGAGTGCAGTAATACGGTTCAGTGAGTCACGGCCACGTCACTGTTCTATTTATTACTCACACGGGCTATGTCACGTTTCCTAAAGTTACTTACGCGGAAGATAAAGGAGACTTAAATGTGGTAGCTAATAGACTTTTATGATATCAGATTGGCTAACTGAGATATTCTTAGGTTGAAGGCGTTGTGGGTTGTGGATTTGATTTGAGCCTCAACGTGAGTCATACTAGTCATACTAGGGCACGACAGTCATTGATTGGTAAGTTCGTACCGCCTCGCGTGCGAATATATTAGTCTTGTCATGATGAAACCAAGTACATATTTCAATTGTGGCACATTCGCGTACTAGCGCGTACAAGAGAGTAAAGAGTTAAGGCGTATCTTCGTAAATATTGTTATACCTGTGCGTAATGGGGTGGAGAGACCGCCTCACTTGCACAGGTGTGAAGGGTTGAGACAGCTTCGTATAGTCCGGTGTGTTTTCCGAGAGAAATTAGCATTTCAGGGTAGGCTGGGTCAGTGATTAGGCTTTGTAGGTTGCACTGGGGATTCAAGAACGCACGTTGGGCTGCCGCGAGCGCGTTGCAATCCATCAGTTAGTGTTTCACGCTGATAGCCACTTGGTGGTAACAGGGACAACGTGGCGCGTTTGGTCTTGTGTCGACATCCATCAGGTGGTTGTGAGTTATCCACGAGTGTCCCGTGCACAAGCGGTTGATGAACACTTGGTCTTTTCTGTTGATGAACTTTGTTTCCCATACTCCGACTGAGGGTTTGACTGAAAGCATCTTTAGTTCACTCTGTTGTCACATTTCATCCCATCGGGATGTTATATGGGAGTTGATGATAAGGAACCGGTCCCGGAATGATTGCAAATAATTGTTCATGTTGTGTAGGTGCCAGTTTAGCAAGCGAGTCCGCAAGTTCATTTCCTCTTACTCCCGCGTGTCCGGGAAAGAGCAGAATTCAACTGCCTGACCCATCTCGGACATCACAAAGAGATCGTGCTGCATTTTACGTAGAACGGGAGGTTCGTTGTGCAGTGTTTTGAGCTGAATTAGGACACTCAGATTGTGAAAATACGACGTATTTTGGGGAATGATCTGTTTTGGCAATGGAGATTGTTAGTTCGAGTGCGTGAAGCTCCGCAGAGAACACGGACGCCTCTTGTGGGAGGGTGGCCGAGAGTGGAATTTCCCCGCACACAGCGGAGGGTCCAACTCCGTCCGCGGTTTTGGGGCAGTCAGTGTATATATGACGGTGCTCTAAATATTCTTCCTAAAGTAGTCTTAGGAATTCCTGCCGATACGCGTTGGTTGGAGTAGTTGCTTTAGGGTACACTTGCAGGTCTAGGTTGACCGGTGGTGGGCTGATCATAAATGTAGGTGTTTATTTTAAGAATTCGGTAGGAGAATGAAGGCTTAATAGCTTTACGATTGATGTTCAGCGAGGTCAGCAGGTTGTCAACACGTAGAAAAAACAGTGGGCATTTATTATTTTAAGCCGCGAAAAGGCGTTTACCGGATATGTTAGTGATGTGGCTGATTGCCGGGTTGTTGATTAAACTTCTAGTCTTAAAATAGTTTTGTAGTGAAAGTTTGTCTCGTAGGAGCGGAAGTGGAAGTTTGTTAGCGAGTACGTTAAGGGATTCGATTGGGGTAGAGCGGAACGCGCCGGTTGTGATACGCAAAGCATTGTTTGCGATGGTCGTGAGTAGTTTTAGCTGCTGAACTGTAGACAGCGGCGTCGTAGTCTATGCGCGATCGTATTATTGCTCGGAACAACGTCATTCCATCGATTTTGTGCAGCGAGTCACCAGGGCTGCAATGTGGGGTCGCCACGTGAATTCAAGGCCCCATACAATACCCAGGAATTTTATAGTTTCTTCGTATACTAGAGGGATGTTGTGCAGCGTAAGGGCTGGTTTCAGGTGTAAACCGGGCACAAGGGTAAAGTGCATGCTTTTTAGTTCTAGAGGGCGAGAATCGGAATCCATTTAGGGAAGCCCAGTTCCCGACTAGGTTTAGGCACTTCGGGAGTTCATGTTGAATAGTTATGAGGCTGGGGTATTTGTAGGTCGTCCAGGTATGGTGATGACAGCAGTCTTCCGTCTCAGGGAAGTGTTATTACACTCTGTTTTCACGCTTATAATATATAGCCAAAATGTGGGTTTCTCATGATGTGAGCGCTGAATAGGGGCTGACCTCCCCCGAAAATTGCTTCCTTCAGCAATTTGATGTGTCATCAGATTCGGTTACTCATCGAAGACTCGTCGTCAAATGAGGGTGTCATTTGTGCCTGTCTGTTGTAACGATATCGGCAGTTTTTGTGACCGATATAGGGTAGCAGAAGCTAGCTATGTATTTATTCTCTATTGCCTTCATAGCCCTGTATGTATTACGAAAATGGAGGAGGAGTCAAGGATGTTTTTGGCGTGCCAATAAGAGATATGGAACCGGGGGGACACGCCCCTTAGAGGTTGACGAACGGTGGGACTTCTCCCTGATTGGACAATTCCCATCTCACGCAGTAGCGCCTATCGCTTCGTGGCAGCGAGTTGAGGAATCAGGGGCACCTCTTGGTAGACCGACAGTGTGGAGTTGGGCACTGTAGGATAAACTTCTCATTCACAACGCACTGTCTATTTGTCTATTTTAATCGCATACAATTCTTTTATAAGCCTCCGCGTTCGTGCAATATAAACTTATTCAGATATCAAAACAGCTACACAATATCAATCATACACCTTGACTTGTAGCTACTCTTAAAATAGTATCACAATCATTATTCATGCTAGGTCAAGAAGTACCCTGTTTACTTGTCATTGTTACATTATTCAAAATATTATGATACAAATATTTTGCCATCTTAACAACTATGCTACACCTTTAATGTGATTTAACAACCTTTCTATAAAGTTTGCAATGGAAGAATGTCGACGAACTGATCGATTTTGAGGATAAAAAGAGTGACACTGAGGACCCTTCCCCGGGGGACGCCCATTTCTTGCAAATATGACGGAGACAGTGCTGCCAACCTTGACATTGAAGGTGCGGTTTTGTAGAAATTGGTGGATAAAACGTGGTAATCAACCTCTCAAACCTTTACGGTGGAGATCCTTCATGATCCCAGATTTCCACGTAGTGTCGTATGCTTTTTCAATGTCAAAAAAAAATAGAAGCCACATGTTCTCTTCCGATGAAGGCCTGTCTAATGTCTGATTCTAGTCGTACGAGGTGGTCCGTTGTGGAGTGGCGCTTACGGCCATCGCACTGGATGTTGTTAAGGCCTGCATGCATTCCAAGAAAGTCGACTAGACGTGAGTTCATCATTCTTTCCATAGTCTTGCATAAAACGCTAGTTAAAGCAATGGGACGATAGTTATACGAGTCGCTGTGACATTTTCTGGGTTTGGGTATCGGGATAATTACGAGTTCTTGCCATCGATTGGGAAAGATATAAATTTAATAAAACGTATTGAACACATTTAGTAGGTGCTGGAGAGGGTTGTCAAGAAGGTGTTTGATCATATTGATTGCACTCGGTCCGACCCGGGTGAGGTTTCACGAGTGTGGTCGATAACATATTACAGTTCATGGAGGGAGTAAGGTTTGTTGTAGAATTCTTCATTGCGGAAGTGAAGTCAATATGCTCACTTTCTCTTAGTATCTTTTCCCGTTGGGAAGAAGCCGTATAATTTGCTGAAGGTGATATTTGGCTAAAACTCTGAGCTAGTTTCTCCAGCTTTCTTGCTTATCCTCTACGCTAAGTTGGCGGAACACGGCAGTTTACCTTTTCCAGGCTACTCGGTTCCTGGGGGAACGTGGGCGGCGGAAGGCCTCGCACATCCTGTCACGCCGATCCCTTGCTTCTAGTACCTTCGGGCACCACCAAGGTTTGGGGAAAAAGGTTGAGGGTAAATATTGGAAAATGCATGCGACAGCTGCATTATGGAATTTTTTGTTTAGATGTATGATAAGGTCGCGCTCTGAAATGTCTTCGAGAAGGCCCTTCACATCGTCCCATGCGACATGTGTCGAGTATTCCTCCCAGCTGACTTTCCGGTAGTTGAATCGAAGTTCCTGTGCGTCGAGATTGTTCGGTCAGTTAGTAAGGAGCGATATAATCACTGGGCTGTAATCACTGTCATGTGTTGAAGGCAGGACTCTCCAAACGAGTTGGGGAGCTGAAGTGGGGGGAAGTCGCGGTTTCACTTTCGAGGGTTATCCGTGTGGGTTGTCCGTCGTTGAGAAGGACCAGGTCGTGAGTGTCTATGGTGTTGGCAATTATCACTCCCCTGGGGTCTGTTCTCACGCATCCACACTTCGTGGTAGCTGTTGAAGTCTCCAAGGAGGAGTACGGGATGATGCAGTTGGTTAAGCAAATCGGTCATTAGTGCCTCCGTGAGGTCGTGGTTTCGTGACGAGTAGATAGATACCACTGTAATTGGTCTTGAGATACATATCTTAACTGCGACAGCTTGGAGTTTTGTTCTCAGCGAAAGGAAGTGATGAGGTATGCTTTGATGGATCATAAGTGCCAATCCGCAGAGTGCAGCAACATCATTGTTACCTTCGCGACGGTGTATGACATATTGAAGGATTGTGAAGGTGGCTGTGTCGCGGAGTTCGATCTCCTGGAGGCCTAGCACCAAAGGTTTATGGGTGGAAATAAGCGATAATAATTTTTTCTTTCTTGCTTCTAAATCCCTGGCAATTCCACTGAAGTTTTGTGTTGTTGTTCGTTTCGGATCTGTTTCACGCCCAGATATTGATGGTCTGGAGCGTCGCGTGGTTTGTAGGAACTTTTGTGGTGTTCGTGTCTATGAGGCGCAGGTGTCTTAGATCGAGAGCGTCCGCTTTCTGTAGAACATGATCTCCTAGACACTGCGTCCTTGGCTGTAAGTGCTCTTGAAGGAGGATGAGGACGAGGGAGTACGATCTCTGTGTTTGCTTCTTAAGCAAGTGCGTTTCTCTTTTACGGAGGGTTTTTAAACATTATGGTGGGCTGAGTAGTAGTCGTTGGGATATTTGAGTAGAGTGCGGTGCATGGTCGATCAGTGGTTTCGGAAATCAGTTCTTCATTGAAGATTTTGTGAGATGTTCTGGTGTCGGGCATGTAAGCTGAGGGTTCAATACCTGTCTTTGGTATTCGTTGGGTACGGTCGCAGTTAAGACGGTCAGAAGTTGTTCAATGCTCTGATCGAGGCGAGCTGTGGTTCGTGGGCTGTTGCTAATCTTTTTGCTTCGTATCGAGAGGGCGTCGCGTACCCCGCAGTCGTCGGAGGAGAAATCTTCGTATTTTTACCTTTTGGTTTTCGCAGTGCTCTCCTGAGCACCGGTGGATTCGTTGCTTGGGACGCCCGCCTCTATTCCGAGGGCGGTCGCTGGGCTGGTTGTATACAGATACAGACACTAGGCCGCATCCCCCAGAAAGGGGGGTGGCCGATGGCAAGGCGCACCTCACACCATCATACGTTCACACTCACACAACTTGGCATTTTTGTGCTCAAGGGTCTGGCCGGTACCCCCCTCAACATACACTCTGGGTCACGAGTGCAGTCCGAGGATCCGTCGTCAGCAGCAGGGCCCGATAGTTTTTACTAATTTACCCCCGCCGCGTCATAATGGCCGGGGCTCCCCACCCACGACCACCCCGACAGCGGGGTGCCAAGGGCGGGAAAGTATTTCAGAGCAGCGTCAAAATCAACCATTCACAACCCTTCTCCAAACGCCTGCTTCACACCATCCATCCACCCAAACTTTGGTCTACCTCTAGGCCTGCGATCACTCGCCTCAGCATTCATCACCCTTTTCACCAATCTCCCTTCATCCATCCTCTCCATGTGCCCGAACCATCTCAGAACACGCGAATCCACTCTGTCCTCCACCTTCTTCACCATCCCTGTTCTGTTTCGAACAAAGTCGTAGGTGATCCGGTCTCTCAGCGTTACTCCAGCCATGCTCCTCAAACATTTCATCTCGAATACATTAAACCTTCTTCTCTCCTCTGCTATCACCCCCCAAGCCTCAGCTCCGTAGAGCACAGTTGGGACAACAACACCCTCATACAGCCCTCTCTTTGCTTCCATCCCCAACGTCCTACAGCTCATTACACTCTTTAGTGCACCCAACACTTTACATCCCTCCTTCACT